>CM053789.1:650602637-650875313 GCA_028749045.1 Cupressus sempervirens | reverse complement strand
CAACATCTCAAGTTAAAATGATGAATGCACATGATGTAAGTAATGAAAATATAGAGCATGTGCATACATCAACATCTCCTAGAAAAATTCATAGAAAACCATAGTTTCTAATTGACATTGATGAAAATATTTTGAAGCCAATGCATGATAAAATGTCAGAAATATATTGTAGGAGAATTGTTCAAAAGATTTGGAATCCCTATTTTGAAAATTTATATCAAAGTGGAAGATGCCAACTTCTTGTTGAAATGGTTAAAATTTTGAATTTAGAGAGACAAGAAGAATTTTGGGGTTAAGAACATCTGAAAATAGTCATGAAAGAACCATTGTTAGAACTCTCTTTGATGCATACAAATCCATTGGTTCAAAAGCATGTACTAAAGATGCTAATACAACTCAATGGGTCCTCACATCAACTACAATGGGAAAGGAAATGGAAAAAACTCATATCATAAGCAAGACAAGTAAAACATTAAGGATAAGTAGAACAATGTTAGTCAAAGCCTTAGTGAGGCAAGAGAATAGTAATATATAATTTATTTTGAATTGGTTAAGTATAAAAAAATTTATTACAAAAATGGTAGACTTATGTCCATGAGGAATTTCAAGTCATTGGTAAAGTAATTAAAATTTACAATGTTAATACTATCCAAGAAAAGGAAAATTATATGCTTAGAAAGCTAAGAAGACATGTAAGATTATGGTGGTAATTCTAGAGATACTCACTTCACCATTAGATAACTTGTTGAAGGAAAAAATGATAATTCATCTTAAAAGATGAAAAACATCTAAAGAAAAAAAATTGGAGGGAAAATAGTCTCCCAAGCCTTTGGGTCATTTTCCTAGGCTAACACCAAGCCATAACCCAATTGGGTTTTCTAGATTCAAAAAACCTGATCAGGTTATGAAAATAAAAAATACATTCAAAACTCGATCGAGTTCTACAAAACTAATTCCAAAGGTTAGATTGAGAGAGGGAGTACGCGAGAGAGAGAGAGAGAGAGAGAGAGAGAGAGAGAGAGAGAGAGAGAGAGAGAGAGATGAGAGAGAGAGAGAGAGAGAGAGAGAGAGAGAGAGAGAGAGAGGGAGAGAGATCTACAAGTTATGTATTCTAATAAAAAAATGTCTATCATATCCTTTTCTCCATCCCATCCTCTCTCTACATCACTCTCTCTCTCTCATTTTCACTCCTTATCCTATATATCGCTGTCTCTCTCACTCTTTATATTGTATCCCCTAATCTCTCTCCCCATCCTCTCTCTCTCTTGTCCTCCCTCCCTCTTTCTCCTATCCCCTTCTCTCTCTCACTCTTTCTAACTTTTCCCCAAACCTCACTCTCCCCCTCCCTCTTTATAAGTCTCTCTATCTCTCTCTCCCTCCCTCCCTCTCTTTCTCTCCCATCCCCTTCTCTCTCTCACTCTTTCTATCATATCCTCTAATTCTTTTATCCATCCCATCCTCTCTCTCTTGCTCTCTCTTCCTCTCATCTATCTCTCTCACATTCCCTTCTCTCTCCCACTCTTCCTATCATATCCTTTAATTATTCTATCCATCCCATCCTCTCTCTCTCTCTCCCTCTCTCTCTCTCTCTCTCTCTCTCTCTCTCTCTCTCTCTCACTCATATCCCCTCTCTCATATCCCTCTCTCTTATCTCTCCCCTAACCCCTCTCTCTCTCTCACATCCCCCTTCTCTCTCTAACTCTTTCTATCACATCTCATATTCTTTTATCCATCACATCCTCTCTCTCTCTCATTCTCTCTTTTTTTTTTATCCCTCTCTCTCTCTCTCTCTCCCTCATTCTCTCTTTTCCTATCCTCCCCTCTCTTTTTGCTATCCCCTTCTCCCCCTTCTCTCACATTCTCTCCATAGATCTCTCACTCTTTCTATCATATCCCCTAATCTCTCTCTCTCTCTCTCTCTCTCTCTCTTCTCTCTCCTCTCTCTCTCTCTCTCTCTCTCTCTCTCTCTCTCTCTCTCTCTCTCTCTCTCTCTCCCTCCCTCTCCATCCCATCCTCTCTCTCTCATTCTCTTTTTCCTATCCCCCTCTCTTTGTGTTATCCTCTTCTCTCTCTCTTATTCTCTCCCTCTCTCTAACTCTTTCTATCATATCCCTAAATCTCTCTCTCTCTTTCTCCTCTCCCCTAATATTTCTCTCTCTCACACACACACATCATATCCCCTCTCTCTCTTTCTCCTATCCCCTAATCTCTTTATCTCTCATATCCCCTCTCTCTCTTTCTCCTATCCCCTAACATCTCTCTCTCCCCCCCCCCTCTCTCTCCTATCCCATAATTTCTCTATCTATCTATCTCTCTCCATCCCCCTATCCCATAATCTCTCTTTCTCCATCCCTCGTATCCCATAATCTCTCTATCTCTCTTATATCCCACCCCTCTCTCTCTCCTATCCTCTTCTCTCTCACAACCTATTCACTCTTTCATCTCTCTTATTCACTCTCCCTCTTTGTATCCCCTTCTATCTCTTTACCTACCTTTGTGGAGTAGTAAACTAGAACCTGATTAGGTTTTGTATAACGTGATCAAGTTATACAAAACCTAATTGAGTTATACAAAACCTAATCAGGTTATTTGTCTAATGCATTAGAACTTAATAACCAGATTGGGTTATTGAAAATTGTAAAAAAAAATAGCATGTCAACAGTTATTAGGTTGTTTCATTATGGTTTGGACCAGATTCTACTGTTGTTCACATGTATTTGTATACTAGGTATGCAAGTGTAAGGTTTTCTATGCTTGGAAATGCTAAATTTTAGATTTTTCATGTATCAACATCTTATTTTATGTTAGTTCTTATGATTCAGCATAAATAATCATATTAGTATCTTATTGTTTATTTGATTCATGTTATTGTTTTAAGGGTAATTTGCATCTACAATCATGGGAAAGAACAAGAGAGGAATGATTGAAAAATGAGAGGCAACAAAGACAATAACAAGGGAGCGTATGAGGAGATTACATAAAGGTACATCATCAAATGCTTCCAATGTAAGTGATGAAAATCTATCTATTTATATTGATGTTGAAAATGCACCTAATTTGGCAAATGAAAGTGTTCAACATACTAGAATTGAAATGATTGTGACAAATACACTTACATCACCTGATTCCCCTAATGCAACATCTCAAGTTGAAATGATGAATGCACATGATGTGAGTAATGAAAATATAGAGCATGTGTATACATCAACATCTCCTAGAAAAATTTGTAGAAAATCGAAGTTTCTAATTGACATTGATGAAAATATTTTGAAGCCAATGCATGATAAAATGTCAGAAAGAAATTATAGGGGAATTCTTCAAAAGATTTGGAATGACTATTTTAAAAATTTAAATCAAAGTGGAAGATGCTAATTTGTTGTTGAAATGTTTAAAAATCTAAAATTTAGAGAGACAATAAGAATTTTGGGGTTAAGAACATCTGAAAATAGTTGTGAAAGAACCATTGTTAGAAATCTCTTTAATGCATACAAATCCATTGGTTCAAAAACACATACTAAAGATGCTAATACAACTTGATGATTCCTCACATCAACCATAATGGGAAAGGAAATGGCAAAAAATTGTATCATAAGCAAGACATGTAAATCATTAAGGATAAGTAGAACAATGTTAGTCAAGGCCTTAGTGAGGCGAGAGAAAACTAAGAATTCTAATGAGACTTATTTTTGGTCATTCCAAGGTGGACTCCCACCTAAGGATAAATTTATTGTTGATGCACTAAGAACATTAATTGAAAACTTTTGGAGTGACAACACAAGGGCTTCACCAAACGAAAAAGATGTTGTCAAAAAATGAATTGGAAAAAAAAAACTGTGAGCCACATGCAAAACATTTTTTGGATATGACTCAAACACAATTTTATGAAATATTTCTTCAAATATTTCCTCAAATTAAAATCAGCCAAAGGTTTTTTGAGATGGCAAAGCCATTGTACATTAAGATAAATTATACATGCACTACATGTTGTTGTAGGATTCATGTTGATTTTTCTATGCATTATGATGTTTATCGTTATATATTTTGTACTTTTCATACTAACAAAATATTGCAGGAATGTGATCTACAATTACCTCTTAAGTCACTAAGAGAATTTATTTCAAGTGTACTATGCAAATGAGATGATGGGTGCATTTATTATAAGACCATGTGTTTGAAAGGTTTTTTCCCTCAATGTGATGGTTTGCAAAAGTTGCATAGATGCTTACATCTAGATAGCACACATGAAATTGGTAAGACACTAGTTTCTCTTGGAAAGTACAAATTAGTTATATATGGTTTTAAATATGGAAAAGAATTAAAGATGTGTGAATTAGTGAAATGTGATGTATGTGTAGCTGATTTTATGAAATTATTTCAAGATAAAATAGTTTATGACTACATAGGTCATCCACATAGAGCTAAATGGTTAGATGAGTGATCAAGTTGTGTAAGGACACTTTTTCCTTGGGTAAAATTGTGTTAGTTGTTATCTTTGCTGAAAACTATACACCAAAACCTCAAAATCAAGTGCAACCAATGTATTACAACTCTATAAAAGTGCCAATTTTTGTAAACATAACATTTATTCATGCACATGATAGCATAGAGGATGATAGAAAAATATTAAGTAGTATCACTTCTATATTAGTGATGATCAAACTCATTCATTAGAGTTTTTGCAAGGATGTTTTAGAGTTTTCTATGAAAATTTGAGGGAAAGAGATGAAGATACAATCAACATACTAAATGGTCAGACAATTGCACTACACAATTCAAGAATGCAAGGATGTTCTATCGGTTGAGTAGGATACATGTGACAAATGTAGTGCAACATTTTTTAAATTCCATTAAGGTAGGAAATGGAAAAGGAGAGCATGATGGTGCTAGAGAATGTGTGAAAAGAGCCCTTAGTAGAGAGGAATTAAAGTACGAAGGTGGTGTAGTATTAGAAAATGCTAAAACAACTATCCAATGGTGCAATTCTATGATGGGACTAGGTAATATAGGTAAGTCTATGGTTTCTAGATATTTTTGGTTAATACATGATCCTAAAATTGAAAATTTGCAAGATTGTTGTACACTTACAGGATCAAGTGAGATGCATTCATTTCAAAGTTCAAATGCAGCATCACTAGCTATTCATACTAAAAAGCTTGCATATTTTTGCTCTTCGTGTATGCATCATTTATGAGATGAATGTGAATCAAAAGAGTGGGTTGACCAATGGTCTTGTATACTTTTGCATCTAATTGATTTATATCAACTTCCTACAAAACTATAACTCAACCAAGTTGAAGCATCAATAGATTTTGAGCATGTATCTGATGTAGTTGAACTAGGTACTAAGTTATCAATTAAATACTTGGTTAAAATAGATTACTTTAAATTTTTCCATTAACTTATCCTTATATATAATGTAGGTCATGTATATGTAGTTATTGCATATGAGAATAATAATGAAGTAACAAATTACTTTCTATGTTGGAGTATTGAGCCCAAAAAAATGGATACTTGCAGTCATTGATGGTGAGGATATTGAGTACCCAATAGGATTTGTCATTGTGACAGGTACATATGGCTTAGAAGGTAATATATTTTTTTCCCCTATCATGAATATCTATTTAAGTCAATTTGTCATGTATAATGTATTGAACTTCTGACTTTAAATTTTCTTTACAATTAAATGTAGGTACCCTATCAAGAAATCTACCATGTGGTTATTTGAGAATTTTGAGACACAGACATATTATTCATTACTCTAACCTTATTGTTTCAACAAATATTCAATTGATATTGTATACGATGTGAACGTGTATTCATGAAACTTTAGTGTAGAATGCAGATAGACTAAAGACGAACTAGACTAGACCTAGGATATCATCATCAGAATGTAATCTCTACGAGCATCCCATGTTTCCCTAACTACAACTACTAAAATAACTCTCAGACTAGCATCTTAGCGATAGTTCTAGAATGGGAGTATGCTAAAAATGTAGATCTACAAGAATGTGTGCAAGATCTATAACTATAATGCAGATTATATGCTATCAAAATGGATATGCAACAAGCTAAATATGCAATAAATGATGCTAAATAACATAAAAGCAATACTAAAATGCTATGAACTTGCTAAAATGATAAGAATAAAATGATGAATCAAAATGTGTCTATAGTGTAGATGCCTAAAACTTAGGTCTTTTGCCTCTTGGATTTCCCTCCTATTTATAGAATTTCAGAGGGGGTTGGGGTAAGAATCAAGATTTTCACCTTTGATTGATGGGTGAAAGTGAAACTAAAAATATCTCATAAAAGACCAAGAGGAAGATTCCAACAGTCTTGGTTTTGAGGATAATTGAGGATATTTCTAATTCTTTTAAAATGAAAAAGGGAGATTTTCAATTTTGTGAGGATAAATAATTTTATTGATTTAATAAATGTCTTATTTATTCTCAACATTTTGTTTTTTTCTTCCTCCTTTTTTGAATTTCATTTTATGAATTTGAATTATTTTTCTCCTCTTTTAAAGTTAATTTAGGTCTTGTTGATTTGATAGATGATTAATGACATAATGTGATTTTTTATTTGAAAGTCTATTGTGTTTCTTCTGATTTTCTCTTTAATTTGCACTAATTGATCGAAATTGCATGATTTAGATCTTTGTCAATTTTTGGGTGTCTACAAATGCCCCTCTTTGAGCTAATATATAGAGCATATTAGTTCAAATATTGTCTTAATTTTCTGATTTTAGGTCAGCTTCTGATGATTGGATGTTGCTTCAATGATATTTTGGCATTTCATTGTTGTCATAGTGTTTGTCTATTGGTGGTTTGATGTCTGATCGTTGATGATTTCACATTTTGATTGTCATTGATTTGATGATTTGATTGTGGTGTTTTTACTTGGATACCCTAGTTTTAGTTGATTTGATGTTTAAAATTTTGGTTGGGGTAGAATGCTTTTTATTTTTTAGAAAATTTTGATGCCCTGGTTTAGATGCCCTAGTTTGATTTGATGTTTAAAATTTGGTTGTCGTAGGACATTTTTGATAGTTCAAAAAATTTTTATGCCTCAGTATACTGCCCCCTTAGAAATGAAATTAGAAAAATGGATGTATGAAATAGGGATGTTCAAATTTTATTTTTGAAAATGTGTGATGAGAACAGTTGATAGGGAATGTGTAGTTATAAAGTGATGTGTAGGATCAATCAGATAATGGTGATAGATAGAAAAAGTGCCCCCCTTAGGATATAGAATAGGGAAAACTAACATGTCCATCTCAGATTATAGAGTAGGACAAATAATTGGTTCAAGATAGAAACATTATCTGAATAGCTAGATGTTGAGATTTGATTGATGTAGGATGATCACTTGTGATGAAAGACTAATGTCATTGTTTGGTATTCAATTGTTCAAGATGGGATGAGTGCCCCCAGTGAGCAGAGACCTTCAGATCAGACACAGATAGATGATGTATGTGGTGCAACATAGAGTTGATTTGTTAAGCTTTTGTGTTCATTTGATATTTATGCTAATGTACTTTTGGATGTTCATGTAGATAGACATTGTGACTTATTGACGTTCATGTTATGCGATCATTTGGATGTTCTTGTTGGTGTCGTTCATCTGATATTCATGTGGATTTTGGCCTTTGGATGTATTGTTTGATTGTTATTTTTTCTTTATGAGATACTTGAGGTTATGTGATGTTCAGATGTGTGCACTTGTTATATCATGGACTTGTGTATGGATGTGATTGTTTGATTTGATGGATACGGTAGGAGTGGATGCAGATGTGTGTATATATGGGAATGATTAATGTAGCATGACATATGGATAATGATTTTAGAATAGATGATATGTCCCTAAGGATGTAATGAAAAGGTGATGTGATATTATGAATGTAATGACATGAAATGAAATGTGGTAAAATAAAATGTAATGTAATGGAAGCGGTTATAGTAGAATGTAATAAAATGGAATATAATGAAAAGTAACATGATGTAATGTGATGTGATAAAGTGAAATATAATGACAAATAATATGATGTAATGTGATGTAATAAAATGATTTTTAATGTAATGTAAGGGAATTTGTGAAAAAAATGAATCATGATGAGATGAATGGAGTGGTAATGAAATGCAATAGGTAATGGATTGAAATAGGTAATGAAATTAAATTAAATGAAATGAAATAGGTAATGAAATGGAATGAAATGTCTAATGAATGAAATAATATGTGATGACATGATAGGCAATGAAATGAAATGAAATAGGTAATGAAGTGGAAGAAAATGTATGATCAATGCAATGATATGTGATGACATGATAGGTAATGAAATGGAAGAAAATGTTTAATGAATGAAATGGTATGTGATGACATGATAGGTAATGAAATGCCGAATGAAAGAAATGACTAGAAATGAAATGAAAAGAAATTGGGGAGTGGATCAAAAATGGCAAGGAAATGGGAATAATATGATGTAATGAAATATGATATGAGATATGATAAAAATAGGATGGTATGTAATAGAATAGGAATTAATGTAATGCAATGTAATGATGTGTAATGAAAAAAACTCTATTGTGAGGAGTGAATGTCTAGCAAAGTGTCATGGAATGGAACATGATAAAATGAGGATAATAAAGAAAAAGGAATGTAAAAGTGTGAAAATGGGATGAAATGAGACGAAAAGATAAATGAAAATGTGATAAAATATAACATGACAAAGGAAGTGTGAGTGAAGGTGAAAAATGGAAGGAAATGAATGTGTCTAAGATTCGAAGGCTATGAGGTGGGGTGTCAACTTTTGAGATTCAAAAGCCACGAAATGAAAAGATGATATGCATGAAAGAGATTAATGTGATGAGGGAGGATGGAATTCAAGTCAAGAATGGAGTGAAATATATAAAATGAACTGAATTGAAATGAGGGAGGAGATGAAGTGGGATGGAATGAAAAGTGAGAAAATGAGTGTGTGATGAATGAAATTGTGTAAGATTCGAAAGCCATTTGATGTAGTAGATAAAATGGGGAAGTGAAAGGATGATGGAGTATGAGAAAAGATGATGCAGTGAATTAGATGAGATGGATTGTGGTTAAATGATATTTTTTGAGATTCAAAAGCCATGCAAGGCAATGGGTGAGGTGGTGAAGATTGATAGTGACTGGAATTGTCTAAGATTTGAAAGTCACATAATGCAATGAGCGGAATGAAAATGGGAACTCATGAAGTGTGATGCTAGTGACCATGTTGTGAAGAGACAAAGTCCATGATAGTTGAGTACTAGAAGCTTGTCTCTATCTTGATGTTGATGTTGTTATCCATTATTTGAGAACCAGTAGCGAATTCACTGACTAATGTTTGTGAATTGCATCCTAATTTATGTGCCAACTATTTGTTTTCAAGGAACCCAAGATGAAAATGCAAACTAGATGAATGCAACTAACTGTTACTATTTTAAAGAGATGCAAACTAATTGTCATCATAGAGCATGTGATAAAAAGTGACTAAGTACAACCACCACTAGTTCAGCTATAGTGATATGAATACTATGTCACACTAAGAAGTACCAACAAAGATGATCAATGTTCATGAAAATATGACAACTACTGGAAAACAAAAACTATAGTCACTGAAGAATAAAAATAGGCACACAAATAGTCACATGTCAGATAGAAGACCTTACCTAAGATAGTACACAAAATTGGTTAAGGTACACATGGCTCTCCAACAAGAGGAGGCACTTACAAGTGGACACCAATAAAGTGTGAAACCAAAGGATCATTGGAGTTAAATAGTGAAAAACAAATAAAAATATCATGACTTCATCCCGATACCTCTAGTCAAACACATCATCAAGGTACTAAAAGCACATGATAGCATAGAAAACCATTATTTACAGACTAGGCATGTTTCCAGTTGTGTGTAATAGTATCAAGTTTGTTCAGTTCTACTAGGGAGCAACTATTGTACCAAGTAGATAAGAAAGCATGGGATGTGTCGGCAATATTTTAGCAACGGATGCTATTAGGAAATATGTGTTGGTGAGAATTAGGGTGGTTGAATATTGGAGCCAAGGGTTAAGTGTATTGAGTATCAATGTGATAGGATGCAGAGAGTAGATATGTGGAAGGCTACTAAAGAGCCAGTCTTGAGTGAGGGATGATTATAAGTAAGCGAATAACATGGGGATGGAACAAGGTGAGGTGAAGAATAGAATATGGTTATTGGATATATTGAGAAGTTGCAGGAATCATGCAAATGAAAGTATGTCAGGCTCACCAGATTAGTCACAGCAAGAGGGTAGTGCTAGCTAGGGAAGGTGGATGAGGCAAGGGCAAAGAGAGAAGGGCATTTGGTGAACCTTTGAGGAGCTGGCAGATTATTTAGAACTCTAAGTGTTAATCTTGAGGCTAGGTGAGGTGAGTTAGGTAGAGCAAAGGCTAGTGCAACCTGAAGAGGTGGCAATTAGGGTAGAGGAAACACCCTTTTTGGCTTTAATGATGTTGTCAGTGACTACAGTGCAACATGCATTATAGGTGACATTGGATGATGAGCCAATGAGACAGGTGGAGAATAGTCCCCCAGGGATGACAAAGAGTATGTCAAGAGTAGAGGAAGAGGTGGGGGAGATAAAATCTCTTGAAAATTTGATGGGAGAAGCTTTGAAGGATGGAAGAGGCATTGTTGGGGTGAAGTAGTGAGTGAGACACATCAGTTGATTAATCTTGAGACATCAGGACCAGGGACAATAAAAGGGGGAATGAGCAGTGCAAATGTGGATGAGCCATGGCTAGAGGTGGGAGGTAGAGGTCAATTATCATAGGACGTGGAGGAATTATGAAAATTGTTAGTTGTAGAGAAATTTTGAGTAGAGAATGCAGAATAGGAGGTCACATTTTTGCTAGGATTGATGGAGAAGGTGCAGGAAGATGGGATGCAAACGAAGGTGAGATGACTACAAGTGGTGGTGGAGGTAGAGCAGGCATGAGCACAGTCACTAGAAATGGAACTGCATGCAGAACACATGTGAGGGGAGGGAAGTGATGCAGGAATGTGAGTGGAGCAGTCATGGGCTCAACGGTTGTAGGAATTGCTGAAGATGGGGCAAGTGGGTTTAGAGAGTGCATAGAATCAATTGGTGTTATTGCAATCACAATTTGAGTCATTTAGGGAGGCGATTGCAAAAGCAAACTCCTTGGCATTGAAGTTGTAGGAGCGGTTAGCATTAAGTGAGGGGAAGGTGAGACAATTGCAACAACATTTGGACCAGGTGAAAGCAGACATGGAGCGCTGGTGAATGATGATTGATTTGATGCAATAGGAGTAGGATGTGGCCAATTGAGTGATCAATGCACTGGGGGTAAGCAAGTTGGTGGAGAATGTATTTGTGGAAGTACACCGAATGACAAAGGTACACTAGGAAATTGCTTATTAGATGGGAAGTTATTATCAAGCGTTCTCGAATGGGGACTGGTGAGAGACACAATTGATAGATAGGGAATTTACATAGCTATTGAACATGCAATTATGTGGTAGGAGGTTTTCAATTCCAATGGATGCGGTGTGGTTATGAAGAGGACTGACACCAAACGCTTCATCCTCTAGAGCTAGGCCAGAAGGGACACCATTGATTGGACACCCTATCTTGCCACCTCCCTTGGGGAGGCCAAAATAAATGATCTACTAGACACTGTTTGAATCTAATATTGTCATTGTTGTCATAGGAGAATAAAAAATTTGTGCTTCTTGTTGTGGCAAGCAAAGGGACAACTAATGTTGATTGTAATGCATTGTCATGTTTTATTTTTGGTATTTTGTAGAATATATTTGGATGTTTTTAGCATTTTGAAGAATATGTGAATGTTTTTGGAATTTTTGATACATATTTGAATGTTTTCGTGTTTTGTGACAAATGTTGGAAAGGTTTTAATCTCTGTAAAAGTGGGAACAATACGATTCATAAAGGAAGGAAAAACTTTATTGGTAGGCAAGAACATTTGTGTGGACTTGTAATGGAGGAGGAATATAGATCTATGTAATATATGGGGAGCCGCAATGTGTAAGGCATAATTTTATGTATATTAATAGTCATTATAAACAATAATAAGGCTAGTGTTGGGATATTCCTCTAGGTATGTGTTGAGATGGAGGTTCACAAGGCCTATAAAAAGGCATTTGGGCCTAAAAGGCACTGGAGGGGTCTGAAAAGGATAGTCGGGCCTTGAAAAAGGTGCTTGAAGGGCCCAAAAAAGGTATTTTGGGCCTAAAGTGCTAGAGGGGTCCAAAAAGGACACTTGGGCCTTGAAAAAGGTACTTTAAGGGCCTAAATGGGCTCTTTGGACCTAAAAAGGAGCTTTGGGCCTAAAAATGCACTAGAGAGGTCTAAAAAGGACACTTGGGCCTTGAAAAAGGCACTTGAAGGACCTAAAAAAGGCACTTTAGGCCTAAGAAGGTGTTGGAGGGGTCCAAAAAGGACACTTGGGCCTTGAAAAATGTGCTTTAAGGGCATGAAATAGGCATTTTGGGCCTAAAAAGGTGCTTTGGGCTTAAAAAGTCATTGTGGGCTAGAAAAGGCACCAAAGGGGCCTAAAAAGGTGCTAGAGGGGCCTAAAAAAGGTGCAGGAGGGGTCCGAAAAGTACACTTGGGCCTTGAAAAGGGCACTTAGGCCTAAAAAGGCACTACAAGGTGAACCAAGCTCTCATGCTTACGCTTACTTATTTTGTGCCCCCGCTTGAGTGAGGATGAAAGAATCCAACAGATATCTTGGCTTTCAAGATAGCATTACTATATTTGTTGAAGGGGGGGGCTAGACTAATCCTAGCCACTCCAACATAAATAAGACTAATGATCCATGGGGAATTGTTACTCATGACAAGAGGAAGGAAATGGGGGCACCTCTTGCACTATCCACATTGTGCTAGATTTTCCAAAGTCTTGCGAAATGTTTCAGGACATTACTACATTGCTTCTTAATATTAGTGAGGCATGTTGGTTTCAAATATTTTATGTTCTATTTAAGGCAATTTTTGAATTTTTTAATATTTTTATATGATTTTTTATTTTTTTTAATAATTTAAGGCAATTTTTGAATTTTTTTGATATTTTTAGACGATTTTTGAATTTTTATTGATAATTTTTAGACGATTTTTGAATTTTTTTAATAATCCTTGGATGATTTTGGGGTTTTTATGGGAGTGGAATGAGGATGTAAGTGAGATTTGTTGGAATATGAGGGGTAACCAAGACCATGTGAGGTACCTAAACAAGATGGGAGACCAAAATGAGCCAAAAGGCAGGAACATGGGCGTGGGTGGCTATGTTTGGGGTGTAGGGGGTGTAATGAAAGGAGTTTGGGACATCAAATGGGTCAGACGAGGACTAAAACAAGAATTAGTGATTATTGGTCAAGGTGGATAGCTGAGATGTGCATTGATTTTCTTGCAATTCATGTCTATGGTATCTTAATACATAATCAGACTCCCTATTTTGCTAAATTTTTTGTGCTCCCCTTTGCTGCTATCATACTAGTCGTCTTTGCTATTGTGAACTATATATAATGCCAAAGAACCATAGAACTATGCCCCACAAGTGTTTCTCAATTGGGTTTGTGTGAAATTAACTTGATTGTGTTGGATGAACTTTAAACAAGAAAAATTTGTCTAGAGACAGTTGCTGGAGGGTTGTTTTGACCATTTTTCAGAATTGAAGGACTTGTGTTGTTTAAGGAAGTCTAAAGGTGTTGTGTCACTTCTTTTCAAACCAAAGGTGGCATCTTCACTTCTTTTGTACCAAAATACCACAATAGTTTTTTAAAGATTTTTTTTGGTATTTTCTAGTGTTTTTTTTTTTTTTTGGTATTTTTGATGTGTTTCTCGAGGCTCTAAACATAAATTCTCTTGAGATGAATACTATTTATTGGTTTTGCTAGGTCTGTGCCATCACAATCTGAAAGTCTCTAAGTACTAGTCCCAAAGGACTCTGTGATAATGTAAGGACCAATCCAATTGGCCTCCCATTTTCCTTTCTTTTCTCTAGCCACTTGGTTCTTAGGGTTTTCTCGAAGCACTAGGTCACCAATCTAAAAAAAATGGGGTTTGACCTTTTTGTTGTAATGTCTTCATATCTTATTTTGATACATTTTGAGATGTTCATGTGTTGCACGTTGATGTTCTTCTAACAACTCTAGCTACTTTGGACATGCTACTTTGTAATCCTTATCTGATAGGACTTCTCGAAAGAGTAACACTCAAGGATGGGATCTCAACCTCTAAAGGAAGAATAGCTTCACATTTGTAAACCAAGGAGAAGGGTGTCACACCTAGAGGTGTTTTGAAACTCATCCTTTAGGCCCAAAGGGCAGGGTTCAATTGTAAGTGCCAATCTCTACCAATATCATTGACAGTTCTTTTGAGGATGTTGATAATGGTTTTCTTGGTGACCTCTATTTGGCCATTGCCTTGAGGGTAATAAATTTATGAGGAGTGGTGTATAATATGAAAATTTTCACATAATTCATCAATTATTTGATTTTTAAACTGTAGGGCATTGTCAGTGAGAATGGCGTGACATATGCCAAATTGACAAATGATATGGTTTAAAATAAAAGAAGAGATTTTTTTCTTGTAGATTCGGAAAGTGGTGCCACTTTGACCCACTTGGTGAACTATTCGATGGCAGTGATAATACATTTATGTCCACCAAAGAAGGGTGGATGGATGGCTCCAATAAAATCAAAACCCCACTGGTAAAAAGGCCATGGTGTGGCCAAAGGGTTGAGCTCTTGGGCTGGTGCATGAACAAGGTTGCAATGGATTTGACATTTTTTGCAAGTTGTGACATAGTCGATAGAATCCTTTTCCATGGTTGGCCAAAAATAGTGCATCCTAAGAATCTTCTTTGCTAGAGTGAACCCATTGGAGTGTGTCCCACAAATCCCTACATGGACTTCCTATAGAGAAACTCTAGACTTGTCATTTTCGAGACATCTAAACAAATTACCATCAAGACCTTTCCTATACAGTGTATTAGCCACCAAAGTCTAACATGAGGCTTGTCAAATGAAATTTCATTTTTGGTTACGTGAGAGGTTAGACAGAATGGTATTATCACGGAGGTATGTGATGATGGGGTTATACCAAAGGGAATCGGGAGTGTCTAAGTGGAAAATGATAAGAGAATCAAGTTGAATAAACATGGGTTGAACAACGTCTTCTACTAAGAACTCATACTGCTTGTGCTACTCCAAGAGCTGGAGTAAGGAGGCTAGGGTGGCCATAGCATCTTCTTCTCTATTCTTCTCTCTGGGAATTCACTCAAAAGTAACGTGAAAAAAGCATGCCTTGAGTGTGTCAACCATATGTTTATAAGGCAATAATTTTTCATCTTTGATCTAGTAAGTATCGATGACCTGATTGATGATCAACTGGGAGTCTCCATAAACTACTAGTGCTGTTAATTTTCATTTTAAAGCTAGCTTGAGACCCAAGACCAAAGCTCCATACTCTACCATGTTGTTGATGTAGGGAAAAAGTAGTTTTTAAGACTTAGGGATGGTGACACCTAGTGGTGTGATGAACAAGATACCAACGCTTGATCCATGGTGTGTGTAGGAACCATCAAAATAAAATTTCCACATTACTGGCTCTCTTTGAAGAATGTGCATATATGGGAAATCTGCTAGGATAGGATTTGAACTCTCTATAGTTGCATCTACCAATTGATCAGTAATGGCTTGTCCTTTGATTGCCTTCCTACAAACGTGCTCAATGTCAAACTCATTAAGGATCATCACCCATTTAGCCAATCAACCAATTAATGCTATTTGCTAAGAAGATATTTGAGGGGGTTGATTTTGGATATGAGCTTGACTTTGTGTTTTAGAAGGTAGTGATGTAGCTTTTGGGAAGCAAAAACTACGGCTAGATAAGCCTTTTCAATAAAAGAATAATTGAGCTCATAATTAACCAAGGTACGACTGATGTAATAGATAGAGTATTCTTTTCCTTGGTCATTTTCTTGCACCAAGATGCCTCCAATTGATTTATCCATTACAAAAATGTATAGTAACAAAGGTTTGTGTGGTATAGGAGGTACCAACATAGGTGGATTCATCAAGTAGGTTTTGAGTAAGTCAGAAGCCTGCTGGCACTGGTCATCCCACTTAAAATTTATATCTTTGTGTAGCAAGTGTATCAAAGGTATACACTTTTCTACCAATTGAGAAATGAACCAACGAATTGATTTAAGCCTACCTTGAAGAGAGCATAACCGACTCAGGTCTTTTGGAGGTGGCATATTGATTATGGCTTGCACCTTTTCAAGGTCAACTTCTATCCCTTTGGCTGAGACAATGAATCCTAGTAGCTTTCCTGATTTGATGCCAAAAGCACATTTCTTGGGATTGAGCCTAACTTTGAATGCTTCTAGGTGGGTGAATATCTTGGCCAGTATGGGAAGATGTTTTTCTTGACTATGGGATTTAGCGAGGATATCATCCACGTAATCTTCCATAAAGATATGCATCATATCGTGAAAGATAGTGGTCATGGCTCGTTGATAGGTAGCCCTAGCATTTTTTAGCCCAAAGGGCATTACATTCCAACAAAATGTGCCCCATGCACAAGTAAAAGCTATTTTCTCTTGATCTTCTAGTGCTATCCTGTCATTCTTCTTTGATATGGGAATAATGTTGGATATCCATGATACATATGCCAAGGGTTGGATGAAATTGGTGTTGATTAACTTTTCTAACTCTTCTTTGACTAACAAAGCTATATGGGGATGCATCTTTTTAAGCTTTTGTTTTACTAGCTTGGCCTCCAGAGAAATATTGAGATGATGGAGGATTAAATTTGGGTCTAAGTCAGGCATGTTTTCATAATACCATGCAAATTTTATCTATCTTTCTTCAAAGAAGTGGATGAATGCCTATCTTTTGTCTGTGCTTAAGGATTGTGCCAATGTTGACTAGTTCTATTGGCTCAATCAAGATGGAAGATCTTTCCTTAGAGTATTCTGGTAAAGTATCAATCACCCCATATATGGGTGCCACATTTGGGTTTTCACCTTGGGATGCATCACTTCTATTTGTTTCCATTTTTTTCTCAAGGTCAGCCACAACTTGGTAGTAATCATTGAGGTTTTGGAGTGCTTGACCTATTCTAGTGTGACTGAGGTAATTGATACCAGACTCAACTATATGTCTTTCTTCTATTCTTCGTTGATAAGATGGTTCAACTATGTTAAGGTAGATGAAGACTTCACAGTCAGTGTCAAAATGAGAGATATGGTGAGGCTCAATTGTATCCTAGTTAATGAGTTTAGGATGGACTAGGGAAAGTGATTCATAATGTGGAAAGGGTTTAGCAAGGTTTAAAGACATAATTTCATTGGAGGGCTCATACGTTGAATCAGTGAGATCTATAACATGTGCTTCTTCTAGATTATTGGGAAAAGAAGAGCTTGGAAGAGGCTCGTAGTAGTCATCTTCAACTTCCATTAGAAAGAAGTCAGAGAATAGGGTGAAATTGAAACCTTTCACTAGGTTCATCATCTTCTAAGTTGTTTTGTTGTACTCTGATTCTTGGTGAAGTGGGTCTTGGACTATGAGTTGTTCCTTGTGTAGCCAAACTGTCAAAGGTGGGTAGGTGAACAACATCACATTCTTTATCGTGAAGAGACTCCTTAGATAATAACTCAAATTCCAATTTAGTGGAATCGTCATCGTCTTCGTTATTGGAGGTATTCATGGGTGGTTCTTCTGTGGAATGTGAACTTGAGAGGGATAAATTCACATTTATGATATCAGTTGTTGTCAAGCTATAACCATATTTATGTTTACGTACCCACACCAAGGTGGAAGAGGAGGGATCACTATGCTTAGGATGAGCTTCAGAATAAGTTTGTGTCTTGTATTGTCCACCATACCCTACCCCTGTTTTGGACTTGTTGGACCTAAATTGTGCCACTAGAGGTTCAATGATGCTTGTCCCTTTCCCTAAAGGGACATCTCTCGTGTATTCCATCTTTTTCATTAGGTCAAAACCTTTTCCATGTAGGTGGGGGGAGATGTCAATGTTCTATTGACTAATTTCTCCCATTGAGCTTGGAGGTGCACCACTTGCTTTGAAAAAATGTGCATGGTAAGGCTTGATAGATGATGGTTTTCCTTGAGATCTCAGAGAAAGTGGGGGATCAAATAGGGAGATTGAATACACACCCACCCCTTTGCGGTGCAATTTACACTTTCTATCAAAAAATTTCATCAATTTATCCATTTCTTCATAGTGTGATTATTTAGGGTCTTTGGATGACGATGGTGAAGAAATGGAAGGACCCGAACAACCAATTTTCTCTTTACCCTTAGTTGACATTAATGAGTGATTTTTGTTTTGGTCAATTGTGCATGAGGTGTCTATAGGTGTGGACTGGCTAATGTCATCTATTGGTGTGCTAGTTTTTCCCTATTTTGAGGGACAAGGGAATTACAATATTGGGCAAAGTGTTGATCTCTTAGTATGGAAACCTCTTGTCCCATGTAAGGAAATTTAAGACATTGATGATAAGTGGAAGGAACAACCTGCATGTCATGAATCCACGATCTCCCCAACAGGATGTTATAAGTTAATTGTAGGTCTAAGACCTGACAAACAGTCTTTTTCACAACTGGTCCTACTCTGATTGGTAAAATAACCATGCCTTTGGAGGATCTTTCCTCGTTGTCATAAGCTTTGATGGTAATTTTCTTTCTTGGGTCAACAACATCCTTTGTATACCCTAGGGCTCTTATTAAATTGAGTGTGAGGCCTGCTCCACCATTGACCAATGCTTGCTTAACTCTATTTCTATGGATAAAGACTTCAATATGCAAAGGAGAGTTTTGGGGTTGGATGACGAACATGTTGTCTTGGGCTGAAAAAGATACGCAGTGACGGGTGACCAAGTTGCTGACCATGTTCTAAAATCTACTCACATTTAGGTCATTTGGTACTAAGGCTTTGGTAAGTATTTCTTTATGCTCTAGGAAATCTGTAATAGTTCAAAAATGGAGATGTGGGCTGAACTTTTAAGTAATTGGTTGACTAGGTTGTACTTGGGCAAGGAGGAGCTTGTAGCTATATGATTAGGATTTGTCACAGGTCCTGGTAGGATATTTTTAGAGGCTTGGCCTCAGGTAACAACATTTGAGGAATGTTTTTTGTTTTTATCTTTAACTATGATGACATTTACAGTGTCATCAGAGCTAGAAATCATGTTAATGGTATTGTCGTAATGATGCACATAATTAACCTTAGTGTGAGGGGGTGCATTTTGATTGGATTTGGAAAATTCACCCTTTTCATGACTCATGAGGGGGTTCTTGAAGGTCGTATGGACTTCATTATTGTTAAGATTGTTTACTTCGATGACCCCATCATTGATTAATTTTTGGATTGCCCCCTTAAGGGAAAAACAATTGTTTGTTAAATGCCCCTTGTTTCGATGGTAGGCACAAACATGATTGTCATTCCACTATTTCGGTTTGACTTGGGGTTCATAGGGTTTGGCATCAAGAAGTACAATGAGCTCATTAGCCAAGAGGGTTTGCAAGGCACTCTCGTAAGACACTCTGATAGGAGTATACACCTTGGGTATATTGGAAGATTGGTATTTGTGGGGAGGAGGAGCTTGACTGTAGGCAACTTGTTGATTGGTTGTCAAGGGGGTTTCCACATTACATCGATAGAATGGGTGGGCATTGTCTTATTGGGGTGTGTTTGGGTTAGTGTTGTTGATAATAGAATATGATTGGTTTAGATGGGATTGGGTTTGAGGTTTGACATGGTTAGCTTCAACCATCCCATCATTAATAGTGTTCTTGTTTTTTTTTCACCACCACAAATTTTGTTTAATGGTGGCTCGATCAGAGGAATTATGAGTCTACATGGAGCTATTTGAAAAGCCTTTACCATCTTTTGATAGTTTAATGATGTCATTATTTAGTAAGGTCTCTTCTAACTTAGCAACATTTTCTAAGGTGGTTTTGAAATCTTTGGGCCCTTGGAGTTGGAGCTAGTAATCATTAGTTTCAAGAGACTATTAATGAAGATGTCAATCTTCTCTTTATTAGGTATATCTATGTGATACTTAGCGAAAGTGTGTCTCCACCATTGTGAGAAAGTTTTGAATGACTCGCTTGGGATTTGTTTCATGTTGCATAGGTCGATCATTGTAACTTCCCTTTTGATATTGTAGGAATATTTGGAGATGAACACATAAGCTAGTTGGTCAAAGGTTTTGATATTGGAGGGTAGGTTGGAGAACCACTCCATGGCTTGCCCTCCAAGGCTTGTAGGAAACAGTTGCATCAGGTACGTCATGTCATGGAAAAATTCCATACTCAAGGTATAGAATTGTTTGAGGTGGTCTTGTGGATTTGATGTACCAAAGTATTTATCATATTTTGGTATTTTTACATTTTGTGGGAAAGGCGTGAAGGTAATGTTCTTATCAAAGGGGAGAGGACATACCTTTTCAAGGTTGAATTCTACGGATTGCATTTTTCCTCTCTTCATTCTTTCCACTTCCATTTGTAGGTCTTGTAGTTTTTGTGTAACAACATCTAGGGGTTACTCTTCTTCGTCTCACTTTAAGTTGCTCGCATCAAAGTTAGATGGCAATTTCACACCTTGTTGTGCTAATGCTAGTATGAAACGTTCTTTATGTTTTTTGAGTATCTTGTTGACAAACTTAGAATTTTGTTGAAAATCTTTAATCTTAGTTTCAATACTTCTATCATCCCATATGTTAGATGAGCCCATTGTGGTCATGAATTCTGAGTTTTGATTGAACAAGGGTGACTCGTGAATAGCTATGTTAAGTGAGAAATATGTTGTTGCATTAGGTTCAAGGAGATTTAGAGATTTTATGCGCTTGATTGTTCTATTAGCTATTCTAGCACTCACTCGTATGGCCAATCATTTTGGTTTTGTAGCTACACTAGTTTTATTCAATGGCATGAAATGTGAGTTGAATTCCTTTAGTTCTTAGGAATTTTTGGAATGTGAGGGTTTTCGTAGACCACAGTTTGTCTATAGTAACAAACTAGGTTGAACAAGGCATTTGCCAATGTTGATAGGATGAGTTTTACTTTCACAAAGTCAAGTAAGGGACGGATGTGCATCTCTGAACATTTTTGGCTTGATGTATGAAAGGAAGCAATGATAATTGTTGGGTTGATAATGGTGTTTGTAGCTCTACTTGTTTCAAAAATATGTTTTTGGTCAGATATGGAATTTCTCAAACTTTGTAAAATACCAGCAAGAAAAAGGGTATCCAAATTGGTCATTTGTTTGCGATTATTATGCATGCAGATGGCCTCTGTTTGATGTTTTTGTTTAGATGTGTCATAGGATTGATCAAATGCACTATTTTAATTGTCATATGCATTGCATAATGATTTAGATGCATTATTCTGCTGGGAAAATGCATCGTTTTAAGGCTCATATGTGTTGTTTAATAGGAATATGAATTATAACAGAGATCAGAAGCATTACAAGAATGTTCAAAAGTGTTGTTTTATGTAGTACATGCACTATTTTTAAGGTTATTCAGCAATATCTTCATCTTGGACTTGGTTTCTCAATACCGATTTGAAGTTCTTTTTTCTAGAAGGATTGTGATCCATACTGGTGCTTGTTATTTAGGTTTTAAAGCATTTCCAAGCACAATAGTTGTAAGACCAAAAAAAAAATGTAAAACCACAGGCACCTAGTAGATGGAAGAAAATGGCTTCCTAATAAGGTTATCTAAAGCCAATGACTAGTGGGTCTTAGTGTTTAACCAACTATGTTCGAATTTACCTCTCTTATGGTAGAGAGCTTCCCACCAATGCTAAGGAGGTTTGGTGCAATCCCTTATGGGACTACTCGAGGAAGGCTATATTTCGAACATAAGTCACTTGCATTTTATTAGGAATACAAGATTGGGAGGCAATCCTTCACCACCCCTACTAAGGCAACTCGGGAGGTAGCCTTTCTATGGAAAGATAATCCTACCTAGTGTAAAGTAGGAAATGGAAATCACGATAGGTCTAGGATTTTGATCACTCAAGGAGAGTGAGAGCATATCCCTACTATTTTGACTTCCCAAACACATCAAGCATGAGGTTTTGATTACCAACCCTTATAATATTGAAGAAAGAGGGGCTCCTAGTTAGGCTATGTGTGTATTCTTTCCCCATTCAATTATGACCAATCTTTATAGAAGGTTGGGCATTCTGATCAACTCGAAGGAGTTGAGAGCATAGGCCTACTTCTATTTTAGATCAGCGAGATTGAACACTTCTATTAAGCTATATTTGGAACTTAGAAATGCCACACTATTAATCAATGAGGGCCAAGGTCCACTTACATGATTTGGAG
The DNA here is from genome assembly GCA_028749045.1 of Cupressus sempervirens. Lineage (NCBI taxonomy): Eukaryota > Viridiplantae > Streptophyta > Pinopsida > Cupressales > Cupressaceae > Cupressus > Cupressus sempervirens. Next base: position 650,852,908 of record CM053789.1, on the reverse strand, counting down.
CTAGCAAAGGCTAGGCACATTTATGAGGGTCTTCATTCTTGTTGTACATTTTCTGCAATCTGAGAGCCTTTTCATTAACTTAGGAGGGACCTACAAGCAAATGATATCTAGATTTGGAAGTTAGATTCAAGAAACTATAATTTTTACCAGATGCACTATAGAAATACGCATATGCATTACAAAAATCCTTATATGTGTTGTTTTATGGGGCAAATGCACTATAGGAAAGGAAAATGCACTCTAAAATGTTTTATATGTACTTCAAGAATTATTAGATGCGTTAGAGAAGGAACTTAATGTGTGACAAAAAACTTCAAAAACACTACAGAAAGATGTAAAGGCATTGCAGAACAATTTAAAAGTACTTCAGAAAGATTAAATGCATTAAAACAGAGTTCAAAAGTGTTAGAATATCTCTCAGGAGCATTAAAACAGAGCTTAGAAGCATCAAAAGATTCAGATCCAGCCCTTGTGTGCTTGGGGAAGACTTTGGAACGTTGTTCTTACTAATATGAGGCCTCCCGAATGTTGTAAAACTTGTATTCAATTAGATCTACACAAGAGAATAGAAAGAAATGCAGATCTCTACTAGGAATGAAAGATTGGACTGAAAAACTTGAAAATGGAGAGGCTTTTAGTTTAGCCCCACGGTGGGCACCATTTTGTACATGGTGTGAATGTGTATTCATGAAATTTTAGTGTAGAATGCAGATAGACTAACGACGAACTAGACTAGACCTAAGATATCATCATTAGAATGTAATCTCTACGTGCATCTCATGTTTCCCTAACTACAACTGCTAAAATAGCTCTCAGACCAGCATCTTAGTAATAGTTCTAGAGTGGGAGTGTGCTAAAAATGTAGATCTACAAGAATGCGTGCAAGATCTATGACTATAATGCAGATTATATGCTATCAAAATGAATATGCAAAAGCTAAATATGCAATAAATGATGCTAAATAACATAAAAGTAATACTAAAATGCTATGAACTTTCTAAAATGATAATACTAAAACGATGAATCAAAATGTGCCTACAGTGTAGATGCCTAAAACTTGGGTCCTTTGCCTCTTAGATTTTCCTCCTATTTATAGGATTTCAAAGGGGATTTGGGTAAGAATCAGGATTTCACCTTTGACTGATGGGTGAAAGTGAAACTAAAAATATCTCATAAGAGACCAGGAGGAAGAGTCTAACAGACTTGGTTTTGAGGATATTTCTAATTCTTTTAAAATGAAAAAGGGAGATTTTCAATTTTGTGAGGATAAATGATTTTATTAATTAATAAATGTCTTATTTATTCTCAACATTTTTTCTTTTTCTTCCTCCTTTTTTAAATTTCATTTTATGAATTTGAATTATTTTTTTCCTCTTTTAAAGTTGAATTAGGTCTTGTCAATTTGATAGATGATTAATGACCTAATGTGATTTTTGATTTGAAAGTGTATTGTGTTTCTTCTAATTTTCTCTTTAATTTGCACTAAATGGTCAAAATTGCATGATTTAGGTTTTTGGCAATTTTTGGCTGTCTATAGATGTCGTATTATGGTAGGCCTCTTAACAAGAAGTTGTGGAAAGTACGTGAATCTGATCACAAGGCAATACTTCATACAATAAGGGTTAGAGTTGATCCAGAAGGTTCTCTTGATTGATTGTGTGCTATATAGCTAAATGATTCTACATATGGTAGAATAATTTTGAAAATTGTATATATATGTTATGCTAAATGTAGCAACTTTCCAGTAATGTGCATATGTAGATGCCAAATTTTGTATATAAAAAAGAGAAGACATGTAACATGTGCATATTTGTGTGTCATATTTTGTGTAAAAATCCGATAAGAGATGTCACCTATGCATATTTAGACACAAAATTTTGTATATGAAAAAGAGAATACATCTAACATGTGCATATTTGTATGTCATATTTTGTATAAAAACCTGATAAGAGATATCACATGTGCATATTTAGATGCCAAATTTTGTATATAAAAAAGAGAAAACATGTAACATGTGCATATTTGTATGCCATATATTATTTTTTATGGGTTTGATGATATCCTTAAAAAAATATTTAATTATCTTCAACTTATATGGATTTAGATGGTTGTCCTCTTGCATTTTTCTTCCAAATTTCTCAGAACACTAGGAAAATAAATTATAGATTTGGATGCCCATTTGGCTTCTCTACAACATATGAAAAACTTGGATAGGGTTGTTTTGGATTGTGTCCTTGTTGTCACAGACTGTCACACCTTTTTAGGCTTAAAATAACCCTCTGATTGGTACAAGGCATGATGATGACATCATCATGAGGTCAATATGGTCCATGAAGAGTTAGTGTTAGGTTTTTACCATAGGTAAGGTTTGTGGTTAAGTTTAAGGTAGGGTTAATTTGCAACTTTTTGCAAAAATTGCAAAAGTTGCTCAAGCAACTTTGTAACTTTTGAGCAATTTTTACTCTTGACATCTTTTAGACGAATGGGTCCATCTAGGACTATTCTAGGACCTAGTTAAGATTCCTAGGATGTATTAAGTAACCTAAAACCTCAGTTTCCCATCCCTAACAACTTTTAACCTATTTAACAACTTTTGGCTCGTTGAGCAACTTTTGACAAACTTAGGACCTAATCAACAATTTTGGCTTTTCCTAGCAATTTGTGGTTGCTCTGTTAGCTTGGGTTTTTCGATTTTAGCCTAGGACCAACCTCATTTCAGCCACAACCTCCGTCCGATAGTATCAACCACACTGAATAGAAGCGTCCCTAAGGGTCTCTAAGCACCATCAAGTGGCAATCTTTGATCAAGCATTTATCTGAGCTCATGCAAGGCATTGATACGATGTCAGGTGCTACAAGATCACATTATCTAGGCCCACAACAACCTATCTTAGTTTTTAGAGATTTGACTTTGTTTGGATTTCGCACCTGTATCTCACCTATTGTCAAAAGTTGCAATGTTGCTCAGTTAAAATGAGTAAGATTGTGTATATTTCAAATTGTTGGTCCTAGGATCAAATCATCTACTCTGTTAGATCTGGTTGGTTAGGTTTAACCTAGGACCAGTCTCATTTTAGCCACCATGTCCCTCCGACAGTATCGAGCACACTAAATGGAAGTGTCCCTAAGGGTCTCTAAGCACCATCAGGCTATGATCTTTGATCAGGCATTTCTCTAAGCTCATGCAAGGTATTGACGACTATCACATGCTATAGGATCATGTTATCTAGGCCTACACCAACCTATCTCAATTTTTAGATATTCAACTTTGTTTGGATTTGGCACCCATATCTCGCTTATTGCCAAAAGTTGTAATGTTGCTTAGTTAAAATGAGCAAGGTTGTGTATATTTCAAACCATTGGTCCTAGGATCAAATCATCTACTTTGTTAGCTCCAGTTGGTTGGATTTAGCCTAGGACTAACCTCGTTTCAGCCACAACATCCCTCTGACAATATCAACCACATTGAGCAGAAGCATCCCTAAGGGTCTCTAAGCACCATCGAGTTGCGATCTTGGATTGGGCATTTTTCTAAGCTCATGCAATGTATTGATGAACTATTAGGTGCTAGAGGATTGCATTATCTAGGCCCAAAACAACCTATCTTATTTTTTAGAGATTTGACTTTGTTTGGATTTGGCACCCATATCTTGCCTATTGCCAAAAGTTATAATGTTGCTCAATTAAAATGAGCAAGGTTGTGTATGTTTCAAACTATTGGCCCTAGGATTGAATCATCTACTCCACTAGCTTTGGTTGGTCAGGTTTAGTCTAGGGCCAACCTTGTTTTAGCAATAACGTCCCTCTGATATTATCAACCACACTAAACAGAAGCATACCTAAGGGTCTCTAAGCACCATTGGATTGTGATCTTTGATTGGGTATTTATCTGAGCTTGTGTAAGGTATTGATGAACTATCAAGTGCTATAGGATCACATTATCTAGGCCCACAATAACCTATCTTAGTTTTTAGAGATTCAACTTTGTTTGGATTTGGCACCCGTATCTTGCCTATTGCCAAAAGTTGCAATGTTGCTTAATTAAAATGAGCAAGGTTGTGTATATTTCAAACCGTTGGTTCTAAGATCGAATCATCTACTATGTTAGCTTCGGTTAGTCAGGTTTAGACTAAGACTAACCTTGTTTCAACTACAATGTCCAACCAACAGCATCGATCACACTAAATGGAAGTGTCCCTAAGGGTCTTTATGCACTATCGGGATGTGATCTTTGACAGAAATACAAAAATCATGACATATTTTTACTTTTCATGTCTTATTACATCAAAATAAGTGACATATGATTACATGTTATAATGAATTTGATAAACATGTTACATTTTCTAGATAAAATAATGAATGTTCATGTTTTTTATTAACTACAAGAAAGTAAGGTGAAATACAAGTTTGTATGCACACATTGAACAAGTTGGGTGGAAATCCAATTTTTCGTATATCAAAATGAACAATTATATTATGTCATATCAATCATATAGTTACAAAAATATGTTATGTCTCATCGGTACAATACAAAAGTCGAATACCTGACAAATGCCGAATGTGTACAATAGAAATGTCGAATGTGCACAATACAAATATTGAATATATACAATACAAATGTTGAATATGTACAATATAAATGTCAAATATGCACAATACAAATCTCAAATATATACAATACAAAAGTCGAATATATGTCAATGTCATGTGATGACCACAAGTACATATGTATATCACTATCAATATCTATGACTGTGCAGAATCATCAAAATTGAGCCTCTTTGATGCAATTTGTGGCTCGCCAAGTGTCTGTACAAGACAAATTAAAATACACTATCAAATATCTTATCTATAAGTAATATGAATATAACTAGAAATTGGGTTCTAAATTGTGGATAGTTGAGTTGTTCATTACCTCATCCCTTTGTCCCATAGTTGGACTGAATGATAGAGGCAATAGACTCCTTTATCAATGGGTGGGACTCCTCACAAAATGATGAGGTAGAGTTACGATGGGAGACACAACTATTGATGAATCAATTCTCATGGGATGCACAACCTGTATGATAAGCGATAAAATGTTAGCATTATAAAGTGGCACTAGGGATTACAAATAGAGTTAAAAAACAAAAAATGTACTGCAACCTGAGTTAGATCTCCACTGCTAGCAGGAGGTACAAGAATTGATGAATCAATGTTTCTATGAGGCACAACCTATATGGTAATTGTTAAAATTGTTAGAATTGTAGAGTAGGTGTTAGGGATTTCTATCACACATAAGCAATCCAAATTGAGATCACAAAAGGGCTTCAACTAAGACTCTACATACATACCTCTGGCCTCTATTGTGTTTGACCCCGTCTTTGATGCTCAGGACTCCTAAAAAAATGAAATGGGAAAGGATTTGCACAAAGTCTCAAAGACTACCATAATAGGTAAAAGATATATAACACATGTTAATAAGACAAATTGTTGATAATTATTATAAAACTGAAACAAAAAAAAAAACATGTACTCATTTGTAAATACAATAGTTTAATATGTATATAGAAAAAATGCATACTATAAACTAAAATTTATGAGAAGGAAAATATAAAATTTTACCTCTTCCATTGCCTCAACATCGGCAGTCTCGAGAGCATTCATCAACTCTATAAAACTAAATTATTTCTACATATATTCAACAAACAAGTCAACACGTATTAATCAATATTGAGTACATGTATATGCATTCATTCTTATTAAATTTCAAAATACAAACTTGACTTGTATTTAATACCTTTTTTTATTTTGGTTTTTTTGCTAATTTTTTTCCCTTTCCTCTAGACCTCAAGCTATGTGGAGTACCCTAAAGAAGAAACAAATATAACATAAGACGAATCAATAAGACACATCATGAGTTCCACTCAAATCACAAACTTGATAAGTGTGCAAGCTATGATACCGCATAGCTCTCAAGGCCAAAGTTAATGGCAGAAAGAGTGGCATCATCAATTTGAAAAATTTTAGCCCCCGACAAGCCCTATAAAATAGTAAAGAGTATTGTTATTAATATGAGAAAATGTTGTAAATAGCAAGAAGACACAATAACAACAAGAAGATCATAGGAGGGAAAGAAGACAAAAGAACTTGAAGGACAATATTGGAAGAATAGTACAAGGCCTAGAAATAGAAAACAAAGAGACCGAGAAGGAGAATAGAGATGTGAATGAACTTTTGGCACCTTGTCAAGAAATAAAAGTGGAGATTCATGATCTCCACACTCCTGCAAGACATCCTATGTGATATGGAGGTTCTTCGATGCAGATGGGTGTATGGAGGATGAACTCACATAAGGTTCATTAGATGGAGTTTAGGTATGCTAGGAGCAAGATATGTGGATGGGAATTGGATGGATTTGATGAATTTGGGAGGGTTTCAATGATGGTAGGAGATGGAAAGGTATTATTGTTTTTTTTAAGAATACCAATTAAGAAACAATATTTCAAATCCAATGTATTATTTTTCTTTTAAGAATATTTAGAAAACTTTACCTCAATTGTTCTTACTCCTAGCCTCACACCTCTAGCAAAATGAGTACTATGCAGTGTTCTCGTATTGCATATTGTTTGAACATATCAATCTAAAATTCTCTATAAAAATTTTTAAAAATTACTTTTACAATATTTTTGGTGATTAAATAATATCATGTCAAAACTAATGAATTTCATTAGATGGGGTTTGGGTAATGCTAGGAGCAAGAGATGTGGATGGGAATTGGATCGATTTGATGAATGAGAGGGTTTCAATGATGGTAGGAGATGGAAGAGGATCTATAAGTGGGTTGTTAGTGTCATACCCATTAAGAAACAATATTTTAAATCCAATGTATTATTGTACTTTTAAGAATATTTAAAAAACTTTGCCTTGGGTGTTCTAGCTCCTAGCCTCACACCTCTAGCACAACAAGTACTCTATGGTATTCTCATACTACTTGTTGCACCTTGCATTTCATATTTGTCACATATCAATCTAGATTGATCTATAAAAAAAAAATTTAAAACTTTTACGATAATTAGGTGATTAAATAATATCATGTCAAAAATCAAACAAATAGACAAACTTGTGTCCCTTGTCTATTGAAGACCATCACAATCAAATCATCTATGAGTGTGAAATCCCCACCTTTGTATGAATACACGTATGCCCACAATATACATATGGATGAGATGACACTCCATCTGGAGATGCATCTATATCTATCCCATCACACATGTACTGACAATTAAAACAAAAATGTTGATTGGGCCTCGAAGACTGTAATAATGCACATGATGACGATGTAGGTAGTACAACTGAGAATGACACTAGTGGTGCAAGTGACACAAACTGTAGAGATGACACTAGTGGTGTAGGTGACACAGGTGGAGATGACACTAATGGTACAAGTGATGCTGATGGAGTTGTCATAGGCTGTGATGACCAAGGTGCCATAGGTGATGATGATGGAGCTTTCGCATGATGTGATGACCCTAAAGGTGCATCTAATGATGGTCAGGGTGCCATAGGTGAAGGAAAACCACCTAACTGTGAGCCATGCTAAATGATAACTTTTTGTCAATGATGCAACCTCATGAAGAGTCTGTAGATCAATAGACTCATTTACAATTGATGGGAGCACAACATGAGGCATGATTTTTTGTGGTGTATGTCTTCTCTCATGTTGTGGTACTACCCTATGAGCCCCAAGTCTATCTTGCACAGACCCTCTCCCTCTACCCTAGAACTAACAGATGTCAAATTAATTTAGCTTCTCACCAAGGATGAACTCACAATATAGATTTCTCAAAAAATATAGAAGCACCTCATAATTATTACATGATGGTAGGTCAAATACCATATAGCACCTATCCCAAAAATATGATCTCATCCTAGCATAAGTGCACCAATGAATATGAAAAGCTTTGGTTGTGTGTAATAGGGAGTTGTCAGATATAGGATCGGTGAAAAGAGAACATATGGTACCTTTCTTTATGTCTTTATCTTTCACTTGCTAATATGATAACCCATTGGCATAAAATGCACGAAACCTATCCCTCCATGTACCCCATTTTGTAACCTCCCTAAACACATCATTTGCATTTTGGGTCATTTGTTTAAGTGTATTTGCTAGGGTTGAGTGGTGATCAAGTGTAGATGATTGCAACCTATTGACCATTTAGATAATGTTAGCACTATTTTGTGAGAGAAAATTTATGAGGTTCTCTTGTGTAGTACTTAAATTATGTAATTGTATGCATGGAGGGTTTATAGGAGGCAGTGGTTGTTGAACAAGAACATTGAGTGGAGGGTTTTGTGGTTGTATCACTATGGGTGGAGGGTTTTGTGGTTGTGTCACAACGGGGGGAGTGTTTCATGGTAGTGTCGTGAAGGGTGGAGGATTTGATTGTGTAGGAGGTGGTCTTTCTTCTCTCCCTCATTTTCTTGGATTCCTTGATGCATCTATATTTAAAAAATTTAAAACAATTACAAAACTTATAAATTACAAAACCAAATTATAAAATTTGATTAAAAAAATACATAAATGATGAATAGAATGAAGACTTACCTTGTTAGTGTGGCGCCATGGATGGAGATGCAATTAGATTTTTTTTATGTAAACTTGATCAAGTTTTGTTGGTCTCCTTTGCAGTTCATGCTGTTGTTTGTTTGAGGGTTAAAAAACCCTCAAACACAGACAATAGTAAAAATATATTGTTTACAGAATCTGATCGAGTTTTCTAAAACCTGATCAGGTTATTAAATAATATAATTCAAAAAACCCGATCGGATTTTTTGAATTATATTATTTAATAACCGGATCAGGTTTTGTAAACTATAATGGTCAGGCTTGGATACCAAACTTGGCTAACATTTCACTTTTCAAATAACTCGATCGAGTTATTAAAGATTTCTTTTTTTTTGGGGGGGCGGGGGGGGGGGTCCATTTTTTTGTACACCATCTTGGTGCACTTACCCTACATGATATATATACATAGATATACATTATATATACATACAGAAAAAAGAAAACATATATAAAATGAAACTAAAATCATTTAAAATGCATAAAAAGACTTGAAAATCATACCTTTTTCAAAGTCTCATAGTTTTAGATGCCTCTCTCTACACTTTCGATCGAAATTGTAGCCCCAGTGTCAAAAATGATGTGGGGTAGCAGTGACAATATTTGAGCTTTCCATTTTTTTTAGTAGTTTTGATCGAAACTTTAATAACTAGTTTCCATCAAAACTAGCAAGCCCAAGGTTGGGGTTAACAAACCCCATCCGAGCTTGGTAGTTTCGATAGACTCTATATAGATAGAGCTTGGTAGTTTCGATAGAAACTATATAGATAGTTTCAATCAAAACTACATACTATCCATGTAGTTTCTATCGAAACTACGTGGTACAAAAAGTTTCTATCAAAATTTGAAGAACTGTTTGTTTCAATAGAAACTAAATAGATTCTATCGAAACTTTAATGATTGAAACTATCTATGCAGTTTCTATCAAAACTACATGGCACAAAAAGTTTCTATGAAAACTTGAAGAATTGTTTGTTTTGATAGAAACTAAATAATTTCTATCGAAACTAAGAAAAGGATAATTGGTTGATGTGTGATTTTGAAGGAATTTCTTCCTCTGAAAAAGTGTAACCCCACTATTGTGGGTTCATCCAGTTCCAAATCACCACCATTTTTTATATCAGCTTTACTTGGTAGGTGCCCTTTACAGCTAGTGTGTTGGGACTACATTAACATGCTTTGTCAAGATGTCTATAAAGTTCAAAAAGAAAAAGTAAGACCAATTGTTGGCATCAAGTCATGTTTTATTTGTGTGCTAATGTGACATCACGTGATTTAATACTTTAAACTAATTTTTTTTTAAAAAAAATTTAGAGGTATTCATCGTCAATGCTAAATACTTGAATGTCAAAATTATGAAAACAATATTAAAATATTATAAATTATGTCATCAGACTTGTAACAACTATTGAAACATACTATCAATAGATTCTCCAAGCTATTCTCCATTGATACAAATAGGACTCCTTTAAGCAAGAGCGGGTAGTGGCAATAAAACAAAATAAAACATAAATAATATATTTAAAAAGTTTGAAAAAATATACCAAGTGTTCCCTTTAGTAAGATGTAGATTTTAGTTTTGCCCTATGTCAATCCTATTTCCAATTTCCAATTCTGCAAAAATAATACTTTACCTATCACATTCCTAATTCCTCACAGTTGAAAAGGACTATTTGATGTAACCCATATTTATATCGAATGGAATAAAATATAATAATTTTAACATTCACAGACCAAATACCCTAAGTCTTAAAATAGCCTACATAGGCTTATGTACCTAAACAATAAATTTTTACTTGAATCTGTCCCTATTGTAGCATGCACGGCTTCCTACTATAAAGCTCTATTACTTTTTAAGCTGAAGAGTCAGATGAAGTAGGTACACTTAATTTGTTGCTTTCAGCTGATCTCTCATGGATATGTTTCTGCCAATAATAAATAGTGTAGCAGTCATGACATCTTGAACAGTGACAGAAAATTCCAGTGACAAAAATTCCATGACAGACGTCACCATCCATTCACTTGAGGCAACCGTCACCTTTCTTTATTCAAACAAAAATACCAAATTTGTAATTAATAAGCAATAATTAAGAATCTCTTTGTGTGCATAATACCTTCTGCTCACTACACATTTCAACCTATTACCGTGAGTTACGGAGGGATTCATATGACAGAGAAGCTAAATTAGAATGTAGCAACAAGAAGAACAAAGCAGAATATAGAGTACAGACCATTAATATATTTTAATGCGCAAAAATTGATCCATTCATGGAAGGATGTTTTGAATTTCAAGAGTGTGGGTTCTATTACAACTTTGTCAATGGTACAACTGATTATGCTTCAGATTAATTTCGTAACTGAAGAATTTGCATTTGTGGTTTCATTTTTCTCACAAATAACTTTGCATTTATTTGAAAATATGAATCCACTTTAAGTAAATCTGTAGGTGCTCGGTTAGCTTGAGAATTTTTGTTCCAGTGCATCAGCCAGTTGTTCTTAGCATGAGAATGTTTGCTGCACTGCTTGAGCCAGTTCTTCCACGCTTAGTTTACACCCAATTCCAATCTGCACGAATTTTCAGTTCAAATAATAAAGTTCATGTAGCCAATATACTGAGATAACTATAATGCGCCATAAATAGAACAATATTTTAGAAAATCTTGATAATGGCAATAATCATTTTCAGATTTGATTGTTTGAATTTTTTAATTTTTTGTATCAAAATCTATGATTTATCATCAGAAATAGGAAAGAAAAAGAAGATCAATTAAATCCAGTTTTTTTCTCTTAGTTTTTTTCTTCATAACAATCCAATCATAGAGTTTGATCTGAAATATAAAAAAAATACTCAAACAATCTATATCAATCAATGATACCAGATTTCTACAATCCATAATATAAATTACTGTTGCTATTAGAGTAGATTGTGTACGAGTTTACAATCCATAATATTTGATCGGTGTTATTTCTGAATGAGATCGTATGTATTTTCTTACATATAATATCGATCACTGTTGCTCTTAGAGTATATTGTGTACTAGTTTACAATCCATAATATTTGATAATGAAGTGAAAAAATTATTGAGAAGTTTTCTCTTACCTTGAGCGTAAAGGAGTTGAGGACTGTATTGTCTATGGTGCTGATGTTGAGATGCATTATTTCCAAGGATAGATTCTCAAGGGTCTCAACTAATTTGAGGATGTGGCCAGGCATGTTGGGCGATAGAGTTTTCAAGAGAGCGTTTGAGCCAACAATCTTAACTTCCACGTCGGCCACACTAGACGTAGAATTTGCCACCAACTCTTTGGCTGTCTCGAAATTTGGGTCGATGAAAGGGGGCTGAACCCCTAAACGATGATAAGAGGAGTTGGAAGGCTGTGGGGTTCTGGGGCTGATAGGCAATGCCAATGACCTTGGGCTCAGAGCAGCTGGCCTTGGGCTGGAGCAAGGCAGAGGGCTTAACACTTCTGCGTATGCTTTCCTCTGCTTCTTTGACTCCAATGACTGCAACAGCTGCTGTAACTCCTTTATGAATTCAATCACTCCTCCTATGATCGATGCTTGATCACCCTGAACAATTCATACTGCTGTCAAAAAAAACCCATACAAGATATGCTTCTCTCTTTATATACAAGATATAGCATTAAACTCTTGCACTGGAACAATCTATAACATTAACCCTTGTACAAGTATAAAAATTGATGAATTATGAACAGCAACTTTCCAATCTTGATGTGATTATACTAGTCTAGATTTTTTATGTTTTCTTTCTATCAGGATTTTGAATAATACGTTTGTCGATATACCTATTTGAAGAGACAATCTTTCAAAACTATGTAAATTTAGCGTGGATATATTGGATTAAACAGTAAACAGATAACTAAATAAAGGAAGAAATAGCAATTATGTGTTCTTTAAAGGTGCAAAGAGAGAGATGATGATCTAAGATAAGACAATTTGTCTATTTCTGGTCAGAAACCATTTGGGCTACTAAACATAATATTGAAAAAGATGAAGTTGAGAATAGGAATTTCCTCAATTTTGTATTATTGTTTGAAGCAAGTGAAGAGAAATGGTATAGGAAATATAGATTTTGTTACTCTTCAAAACAAACGAAGAAAACTTGTACAGGAAATATAGATTGCATTATTCTGTCAAGCAATAGAAGAAAAGGTGGTAGAGGAAATTTAGATTGTATTCTATGTGAAACAACGACAGAGAGATGACACACGAGATATAAATTTTATTAGTCTGCGAAGTAATGGAAGAAAGTGGCATTGGAAGAAAAGTGGTATATAAAATAGATTATATTGTTCATTCAAACAAAAGGAGGAAACATGGTAAAAAGAATATAAATTGTATAACTGTTTGAAGCGAAAGAAAGAAAAAATGGCATAGGGTATTACCGTTTGAAGCAAAGAAAGAAGAATGGTATAGGAGATATAGATAGATTGTATAATTATTTGCATCAACGGAAGAAAACTGGTATAAGAAATACTGATTGTATTACTCGGTGAAGCAATGGAAGAAAGATGGTACAGTAAATATAGACTGTAGTATTACTCTTGAGCAATAGAAGAAACATGGTATTGGAAATATAGATTGTACGATTCTGCTAAACAAAAGAAGAAAGGTGGTATAGGAAATATAGATTGTATTACTCTTTGAGGCAATAGAAGAATAGTAGTATAAGACATGTAGATTATATGTTTCAAACGAAAAAAATTAAATAGAACTTGTAGAAAAGTGATATAAGAAACATAGATCATACGTTTCAAAGAAGAAAAAAAAGTGTAGAAAATATAGAACGTATTACTGTTTTAAAGCAAGAGAAGGAAGAATGATATAGGAAATATAGATTGTATTACTCTTTAAAGCCAAACAAGAAGATTGGTGTAGGAGATATAGATTGTATCACACTTTAAATGCCAAAGAAGAAGAGTGGTGTAGGGGATATAGATTGTATTACTCTTTGAACGTAGAAGCCTGGCATGAGAGAACGTAGGACAGCTAAGTGTTCATTCATCTGCTTTCTTCTGTTTCTCTCAACAGCAATGTGAGTCATGCGTTGGCCATCTCCTCCTCCTTCTTCTGCTGCCACAGTCTTGAGACGCTTATGCTTGGGATTATCAGTAGTGTCTGTTTCAGAGTCAGAAAAATCTGAGAGTTGTGTAGGATTCATGTCCGCTCTGGCTTGGAAGCTCTTGGATTTCTGCAGGAGAGACTCACATATTTCTGATTTAAGCCGACATTGGCTTGACAGTTCATGAGATGCAACTGGATATAAAGGTTTGAGAGGCATATGTTTGGTGTGTAGAGGCTCTGAGGTGCCGTGTACAATATTTGAGAGTGCAAAACCATTGTTAGAGAATGGCTCTAGCTCAGGTTCTTGCTCCAGAATAGGCAGTTTTAGCTGCGGGACTTGGGCCAAGCTGTTCTCTGCTTCTCTCATGTTGTTGTTGTTGTTACATGTGCTGCTGCTCTCTTCTATTAAACCCATGAATTTGGAAGCCTCCTGTGGGACTTCTAAGAAGTCAAGAATGCCAAACAAGTCTTGTGCACAAGTAGCAGCCATGGTGCCCTGAGATAACTGGGATGTGAAAATGTCACACAGGATATCTCCCATGGAAGTTGCCTCTTGGTCCCCTTTGATAATTCCTCCTGTTGTTGTAATGCACTCTCTGGATTCTGTTACGTCGGTGGGAAATGATTGAGATATTAGGCTGTTTGATCTCCCTCTTGCCTACAAATTTAAACATCTTCAATTAGTTTTTGGATGACTTGAAATCAAAACATTACAGCTGTTTTAGAGCATTCTTCTTGCACTCCAAACAAATACTCTGTCTTTAAAACAAAATATTTGGAAGCGTATGCTGAGGAGTGTTGCAGGGTGGGCCTAGGACCTGCTTGGATTCTTGCCCTTACTAGTTTCTATGATTAAGCAGCTAATTATCGAATTACAGCTTTGAAATGTGTATTAAGATGCTCAAGCATGAAAGAAACTACAGAATACACAGCAATAACTATATTATTTCATTCCTTGTTCAAACGATCAAGAATCAGACCGACTGATCAAATGATCAAAGATAAAAGAATGCATTAAAAGATCAAAGATAACTAATGCATTGAATTGTTTTTTTGATTGATATGAATGTATTAAAATTGTTTCAATATAAAGAATGTAATATAATTGTTTCAGCATACAGAAGTTGTAAAAACATTCAAAGTCTCGTAAGAACTTATTCCACTCTACGTAAAAAACTCTGCAAATTCTATTTTTAGAAAACCTAATTTTAAATTTAAACTCGTGTAAAAGTGCCCAACTGCAGTTAATTTTTTACAATGTGGAAGATAATGGAACTTATTCCAACAAATCATGACTATAAGAACTTCCAATTCTCTGGGCTGCTTCATTTCATAGGTTGAATAGTATTATCCTAAACAGGAAATGATCAATGAAAGTGCTGATAAGCATGAGTCACTTCTCAAGAAATGATTAATTTAGTGCTGATAAGCTTGAGACACTTCTTATAATCTACCATTAAGATATTTTTCATTTTCTTAAGCTTTTTATTTTATTTCGATCACAGATCATGGAGGCTGATCCGAAAAGTTGGTGTAATAAATCTAGAACAACCCAATGCATAACAACAGCAATCTATCTTATAGCTTATGAAATATGATATCATTAAATGACCAAACAACTTACAAAAAATGCAGCCTCTGCTTCTGCTTCCCCCACCATATCCAAAGCTCTTTGGGCACAAACTCTTCTGAATTAATGATATCACAAAATAACAGCTCTGCCTGTATTCACAACTCACAATCAATATTTCCACCACCCATTTCCCCAAAAGAAGCATAAAGCTGAAGAACATAGGCTAGATTCTTCCTCTTACACAAAATATAGACCATATATTGATGCTTTTTACCTTGAAAGAGTCTTTCAGACAGTGTAGCCCTCTGAGGTCAAATCAATGGCTGACGAATATGGCATCAAGTAAATAGGCTACGAACTGTCCCCTAGAAGAAAATATCAAAGAAAAGCGAAGAAAACACTGAACTGAAGAGGCAATAACCCTGCACCCCAGCATAAATGAAAGACAACAAGAGCATCCTATATTAGGCAAAACCCCAAGCACAAAATGGGAGACCGGTCAAAAAATACGCAGAGCATATCATGGACACGTAAACTTCATGTAGTACGGCACTGAAATGGGTGTATTAAGTAAACCCTAAATTTATCTTAAAACCCTAAACCCCTCTCTCAGTCTTGATCATGATTGCATTTTTTTGAATTCCGTGGAGCTTCCATGAACAGGGGAAGTTGCAGGGGAGGTTTCAAATTTCCGTTGTAGGGGGGAAGAGAGTACGGAGAAAGAGATGCCAGCCATGTATTTCTGTAGCTCCTCACATGGGCAGGGGACAGAAAACAGAGTTGTATTACAATTTCCAAGGCACCCTTGTTATTATGACTCCTTCCTCCAATCTAAAACTCCGTTACTTATGCAATGTACAAGTTGCAGCTGATTTGGTAGAATGTAAATATTTGTTTCTTTTTTCTAAGGATGGTCCAGAGATGAATTTATGTCACGCTGTTCCCGTGCCAAGAAGTGAAAAAGAGTGGACATGAAACCAAATTGTAAGTGCATTGAATCGAGAGAATGAACAGTTGATTTCAATACAATTATTGCCCCTCTGAATCCTCTGCTCCTTCAAGTGACCCCATTTACTGTTGCCCATTATTATTGTCATAACTTTTATCAGCTACCTTCTCCTCCCTCTCTGCTACACAAATCCAATGGCTATTTCTCTATATCATTCTCTTCATTAATATGGGCAGGATCCCTTTCATGTTTTGTTACAACATTAAAGATTGTGACGTTTGCATAGTTGATCTGTTGGCTTCTCTTGTGATGATCTGGATGATGTGGAGGTTACGAACTAGAGAGGCATCTTCCCATGTGAGATTTTTCATGGGGATGGAGATGGAGAGTTCAGTGTTTCTTTCCATTTCCTCCAAAATCTATGGGCTCTTATCTTTTCTAAATGATTTTATATGATTCATAAGTTTGCCTTGTTGTTTGATGTAGAAGCACTTGACATTTTTTTGGTCAAGAAGTTAAAGATTAGAATAGATGTTTAGGGGATAATTATATACTTATTTACTATATCACATCAATTCATGTCGGTGTTTCTTAGGTTAAGACTTATGAGTCAAGGATGATGAACATCTATTTCATCTATTAGAGTAAAAGCATATTCTATCTTCCTTATCTCACATCAATTTGTGTTGATATTTCTTTAGTTAGACTTCACAGTCAAGAAGTGGAGATATCCCTTTACCAAAGTTGTTTAGGGTATGATCATATATCACATCAACTTATATTGATGTATCATTTATTGGGACTTAAGGGTCAAGGGCCAAGGATATTCCTTTGACAAAAGTTGTTGAGGGTACAATCCTAATCTTGTTCCTTAGATCACATCAATTTATGCTGATCTTTCTTTAGTTGGGACTTATTAGTCGAGCATTAGGGGTATCCAATCTACCAAAGTGCTCAGGGTATGATTATGATATTGTATCTTATATCACATCGATTTATGTTGATATCTCTATAACTAGAACTCAAGAGCCAATTGGTATCTATTATGTCAAAGTTGAAACTCAAGCACAACCTCATTTCTTTTATCACATTAGTGCATATTGATTTCTCTTCAGCTAGAGGGGGCAAGGGGTATCGATTGTGTCAAAGTTGGATCTCACAAAATCCCAAAGTCTATATCCAAATTCATCAATGCCATATCCAACAAATATGCATTTCTTTGACTTAGATTATAGTTTGGCACTATTTTCAGAATCTACATGTGCATAAGCTTTTTTAGATAGGTGCACATATAAACAACACAAAGGAATAAAGTGCACATGAATGGAACAAAAGACACAAAGAATTTAATGTGGTTCACCCAATCTCGAGCTACGTCCATTAACTAACTAGAGACTCTAATATTATTATTATCCTTTAACTTCAACCTATTACAATCTTCAATCTCTCTTACACTCAATACCATTGTAAGAAGCTATATATTCTCTTTAGAAAATCCTAACCCTAAGCCATATTACATGACTTATGTTGGCTTAACCACAAAGATACTTGATGAGTCAACCTAGGGAAATGGTTAATGGGTTAACAAAACAAAATTGGGTTGTTTCCCTAAACTCTGTGCCTTATGAAGAGTTTACAATAGTTGCTTAATAAGTCACCACAAAGCAACAACTAGAACCTTAATTTTTTTATAAATTCAGTGCATATTGATTCCTCTTAAGCTAGAGGTCAATGTTGAATTGTGAAGGCCAACAGACACTTGTGTTTTTCCCTCCATTTATTTTGTCTCTTCAGCTGATCATTTGTGATCTATAAATGCTGATGGCATGTATTGTAAACTTAATTGGTTTTTCATTAATATAATTCCTCTGCTCTCAGTGTGGACATAGCCATGATTTGTGGTGAACCACGATAAACTCTGTGTTTATGCGTTTTTGTTGTTCTATATTTTCTTTCGCATTCTTGGTTTATTTTACAATTGGTATCAGAGCCGTAATCGATTTCGGTGACCAAATTCCGAAGTCATGGAGGAAACAAGAGTGCAAAAATTCTCAGGGAAGAATTTCAGTTTGTGGAAGGTACAGATGCGATCACTTTTGGTCAAGCACGATCTTGCAATAGCAATTGAAGGTAAAGCAAATAAGCCTACCGCTATGTCAAATGAAGACTAGACTAAAATTGATGAGAAGGCAATGGCAGAGATTTTTCTTTCGCTATCTTCGAATGTATTGTTCAATGTGAACAATGAAACATCAACAAAGGACGTGTGGGACAAACTTCATAGTATGTATCAAACGGCATCTGCTGGAAACAAAAATTTTATCATGAAGAAGCTTTACAAATTGAAGATGAAGGAAGGAATAGCGATGTCAAATCACATAAATGAGTTAAATACTCTTTTATGTCAAGCACACTCCATTGGTATGCCTCAAGATGACGAAAATAAGGCGGTCATCTTGTTATGTTCCTTACCGAATAGCTGGGATGGTTTGGTAACAACAATTAGCACTTCTATAACCGACAAAAACAAGCTGGTCTATGATGAGGTAGTCTCTACGTTGCTTAGTGAAGACATGAGGAGAACTAATAAAGAGTCTTCATCCGGTGATGCACTAACAATGGTTAGTACGAAAAATAGAGGCAGAACTCAGCATAGAGGCAGAAATAACAACAACAACCGAAGATCACAATCAGCTAGAAGGTCGCAGTCCTGAGGTAGACAAAACGGTTGTTGGTTTTGTGGAAAGGTTGGTCATGTCAAAAAGGACTGCAAAAAGTATAAAAGAACTCACAAAAAAATTTTGGACAGCGAAGCAAACATCATTCATGATCCCGATGATGGTGTTTTGGTTCTTGTGTCAAATGAAACAACTTCGAATTCATGGGTAATTGACTTTGGGGCTTCATTTCATGCATCTTCTTGCAACAAAGCCTTCACAAACTACAAGGAAGGTAAATTCGGGAATTTTTTTTTTGGGTGATAACAAACCTTGTGAAATCGTAGGAAAGGGTAATATTTTATTATCAATTAAAGGAGGCGCTCAATTATTGCTTCAAGATGTGAGGTATGTTCCCAAATTAAAAAGAAATTTGATTTCAGTCAGTCAGTTATATGCTCAAGGTTTTCTTACACTCCTCACAGACACATGGAAAATTACCAAGGGTTCCATGATTATTGCCAAAGGGGATAAAGTTGGCAATCTATATGTTGTAGAAACTAATGATGAGGTGGGAGCTGCGATGACTATTGCGGACAGTGATGCCGCACTTTGGCATCAAAGATTAAGCCACATGAGCAAGAATGGCCTACAGGTTATGCTTAATAGAGAGCAACTTTCGGGTCTCCAATCAGCAAATTTAGAATTCTGCGAACATTGTCTTCATGGGAAACAAAAACGTGTTAGTTTTTTGAAGCATGGTCATGACAAGAAGACGACACCATTGGAGTTGGTGCACTCGGATGTCTTCGGTCCAACAGAGGTAACCTCCCATGGAGGTGCAAATTTCTTTGTTTCCTTTCTTGATGATTGTACTAGAAAGGTTTGGGTTTATATGATGTTTAGAAAGTCTGAAGTTTTCTCCAAATTCAAAATTTTTAAAGCTCTTGTTGAAAATCAGAGTGGGCACAAAATTAAATGTTTAAAATCAGATAATGGAGGTGAATTTTGTTCCTTGGAGTTTGATAACTTTTGTGCAGATCATGGTATTCGATGGGTGAAAGTTGTGCCATACACCCCTCAAGAAAACAGGGTAGTGGAAAGACTAAATCGAACTATACTTGAGAAAGTTCGATGTATGCACTCTAATGTTGGTTTAGGCAAAGAATTTTGGGCAGAGGTCTACAATAAAATAGTATACTTGATTAATCGAAGTCCTTCATCACGTTTGGATTTTGGAATTCTAGAGGAGGAATGGCTAGGTAGAAGGATTTCCTACTCACATCTTCGAGTGTACAGGTGCCAAGCATTTGTTCATGTTCCTAAAGAAAAAAGGAGCAAGCTGGATTCAAAATCACAAGAATGTATCTTCTTGGGTTATGGTGAAGATCAGTACGGATTTCGATTATGGGATCCTATTGCAAAGAAGATTGTAAGGAGTCGAGATGTGGTATTTAATGAGACAAAGTTTCCAGCACTTCAATCAGCATCACAGGAAAGAATAGTTGAAGATTTTATGATCCCTATGTCCTATTTAAATGAGAATAACTCGTCATTCAATCCACAGTCTCAGCCTATGGTGTCTACTCCTACCTCTTTTTTGGCTCCTTTTCCTAGTATCAGCAGTGATTTAGAGCCTTCTTCTTCTAATATTCTGCCATCATTACAACAGTCAAAGCATACTTCTGAGTATGAGCAATTCCATCCACAGGGATATGGGCAAAGAATTGACAACAGTTCAAATCAGTCAATTCACAGGAGATGTGGAGTATTGGACAGCAACTAGAATGGTGAAAGTATAAGATCTTTATGTGGCAATGCTCCTACTGAGGGAGAGCATCCATATGTTACACAGGGAGATCCCATAGTTTGCTCCACATGGTAGGAATATATTTTAGCTCACGGCAGGTATAAAGAGGGTGCCATTCAAAGGGTTGATGGTCCTGGTTTTGGTTATGACGACCACCAAGGACATGGTAACATACACACCTGGGCCCCTCCATCCAATCTTCAATCAGTGCTTTCTCCTCCAACAGTTTCAACTCACGATACTGACCGAGGCCACAGTAGTGAGCAAAATGTCTACGGATTTGGGGATCTTTCACCCACACAGCAGTGGAAACAAATTCCTGTCAGTGAAGAATAGGGAGCCGTCAGTGGACCCTCTTATTCATGCAAGGATTATAATTTTGGTCACAGTCATGATGCGCAAGCTGCAGGAAAAGTCTTTGGAGATTGGCATAGTCCACAACAAACAGAGCACGGTGAAACATTAGTTGCAGCTCCTCCAATATATGATACGAATTGTGTAGAACATTGTATAAGGACCACTAAAAGGATAGGAGACTCTAATATAAGTCATTCCGAACTTCATAATATTGGAGCAGCCAACAATACACAAAAAAATTTGGGTGATTTGATGAATACATCTAGTCATCACATTCAACAGAGAATTCCCACATCTTCAACTGGAAGTGACTATTAATTAATAAGAAATAATTCTTCGAATGAGCAACACAATCCAGACTTAAGGCGGTCTACAAGGCAAAGGAGGATGCCTGCGAAGTATTCAGATTATGAGCTTCTTTATTCTGAGGAAGCAGACCCTAAAATTTTAATCTCTGATCAAGTAGTGAAATTTTAATCTCTGATCAAGTAGAGCCGGCTAATTTCAAAGACGCCTGCAACAGTACTGATAAAAATCAGTGGATGATTACAATGGAAGAAGAGATGAACTCTCTTAAAACAAATAAAACATGGGATTTAGTTCCACTTCCACCCAACCCGAAAGCTCTAAAAAACCGTTGGGTAAATAAGTTGAAAGAAGAAGATGGTGGAAGAAAAAGATACCGTGCTCGATTAGTTGTCAAAGGATATGCTCAGAAAAAGGGCTTAGATTTTGAAGAGATTTTCTCACTTGTTGTTCGAATGACTACAATCTGGGCAGTTTTGGGATTGGTAGCCATTTGGGATCTTGAGCTCGAACAACTTGATGTCAAGATGGCTTTTCTACATGGTGACATCAATGAGGAATTGTACATGGAACAACCTGAAGGCTTTGTTCAAAAGGGGAAAGAACATCTCTATTGTCGGCTGAAGCGGAGTTTGTATGGGCTCAAACAAGCTCCAAGACAATGGTACATTAAGTTTGATTGGTTCATGGCTGAGCATAACTTCACTCGATGCGAATCAGATCCTTGTGTCTACTATAAAAGACTTCCTAGTGGTGAGTTTGTTATACTATTACTTTATGTTGATGACATGCTAGTTGCTGGTACTTCTCCTCAAATAATTAGCAAGCTAAAGAAAGAGTTAGCTTCTTGGTTTGCCATGAAAGATTTAGGGGCAACCAAAAAGATTCTTGGGATGACTATTAGAAGAGATAGACAGAAAAAGATGTTGACTTTGTCACAAAAATCATACATTGACAAAGTTGTAAAACGGTTTGGCATGGCTGAAGCTGAACACGTTCCTATTCCTCTTGCTCCTCATTTTCGCCTCAGTTCTAAATTGTGTCCCAAAACACAAGATGAGAAGGATTTTATGATTAATGTTCCTCATAAATCAGCGGTTGGTAGCTTAATGTACGCTATGGTTTCTACACGTCCCGACATTGCTCATGCGGTGGGAGTAGTTAGTAGATACATGAGCAATCCCGAGAAACCTCATTGGGAAGCAGTGAAATGGATATTGCGGTATCTCAAGGGTACTTCTGATTATGCACTGTGTTTTGGTAGAAATCATACTCAGCTGCAAGGATTTAGTGACTCAATTCTTGCCGGAGATCGAGAAAAGTGCAGGTCTACTATTGATTATGCTTTCACATTTGTCGGGCTGCCATTAGTTGGGCCTCAAGACTGCAACATTGTGTTGCACTTTCTTCTGCTGAAGCCGAATACTTGGCTCTTTCCAAAGGGGCTAGAGAGATGATTTGGTTGCAACGCTTATTCAGCAATTTACATTGGCAACAAGATGATTATGTTTTATTTTCAGATAGTCAGAGTGCGATTTTTATGGTTCACAATCATTCCTCTCAGCAACGCTCCAAACATATTGACAAGCATGCTCACTATGTTCGTTATGTGGTAGCAGAAGGAAAATTGAAGGTTGCCAAAATTGATACCAAGATCAATCCGACGGACATGTTGACGAAGGTTGTTGCCAAGGAGAAGTTCGAATGTGCCAGGACTTCTCTTGGCCTTGTTAAAAAGAAGTAAGTCAGCATGTAGAGCAGGGGAATGGATGATCAGCTAGTGTATCTGTTGTCTTTAGGTGGGAGATTTGTTGAATTGTGAAGGCCAATAGACACTTGTGTTTTTCCCTCCATTTATTTTGTCTCTTCAGCTGATCATTTGTGATCTATAAATGCTGATCGCATGTATTGTAAACTTAATTGGTTTTTCATTAATATAATTCCTCTGCTCTCAGTGTGGACGTAGCCACGATTTGTGGTGAACCACGATAAACTCTGTGTTTATGCGTTTTTGTTGTTCTGTATTTTCTTTCGCATTCTTGGTTTATTTTACAGTCAAAGACAAAGGAATATCCATTCTATTAAAACAACTTTGAATAGAGTCCTCACCATTTTTTTATAATATATTTATAAATATAAGCTTCAAAATTTGACAAATAGTATAATTAAAAAAACATAGTATCATCCTCACTTATTTTATGAAATTAAACAAAAATGTAAAAAAATGTAGAATTATATATAGACCCATGTAATATCATGAGAAAATCTATGTGAAATTATTGAGAATTTCCACAAATTTAAACTCATTTATTTAGTGTTTTTGGGTTCACAAAAACTTGGTTCAATTCTTAGATCGTAGCCTATGAATCTTACAAAGAGTCTCCTCATTAAAACGTGATGATTAAATATATCATTGGAAAAACGCAAATTCTGTTTCTCCTCGTACGCGAATTTGTTGTCATGGGAAGTGGGTAAATAGTGTTTAATATCACGAAAACAATTATGGAATTGATTGCCAATAATGAGATTAAATACATTTTTTCCCCCACACTTTTACTCACATTTAAACCGTATTTCCATCACATGCTCATTTCATTTAATCCATATTATAGAAGAGTGCCTCACTCCATACGAATAAATTGGGCGGGGAACAAGGCATTTAATGTATTTAAAGTGGTAAATTTTGATTGATGATAGGACAGGATTAATAAAGCCATTCAAATAGAGCTTTGGATCGGGATACCAAAATAATGTTTTTTAGTTTAAAATTTGATGAAGAACTTCGATAACGTTGATAATAAGATATAATTTGGGTATTATATTGAAGGGTAGGGAATTTATTTTATTTTATTTTTTGGGTCATTTTACAAATATTTCTTATGGCAATGTTGTTTGTGTCTTTAGGATAGGATGGGGTAGAAATGTTTTATGTTGATCAAAAGGTGAATCTTTGTAATTAGATGCAAGCAATTTAAACACTCAGGCGTATCTAAAGACTTCACAAAACCATCAGTATTGCACCAAACAAGTATTAAACATATCCAACCAATCTCATATCAAACTTAAGTTTAAATGTTTATGTAGGGGAGGAATCACAAGCTTATCCATAATGGCTATCAAACTCAAATTTGAGTAGGGATGCGGTGACAAAACAATAAAAAAATGGCACGACCTTTAAATTCAAATTGCAATTAGATGGGATGTTGCGGCTCAAATTTTGAGCTCAATAGCTTCTGGTTTAGATTGTGTATGAGTTTTTAACATCGATGTTTTAGATCACACTCTGTGATCTTTCATTAGAATGCAAGTGAAAAGGATGCAAAAAGTAATATGAGTTTTTAAATAGAAATGCTAACAAATTCACTTCAAGTTCAGATTAAATCTAGAATGATTTTTATTGAAGTCCATCAAATTGAAACATAGATAATGGACACTAAATTGGAAACATGAATGCAATACATTTTCAAAGGGTGCAAGTACAAAGATAATTTAAGTAACATTGATCACATTTTCAAAACCTGGGGGCTTAATATACCTTGGATATTATAATCATGTCAAAAGTTGAACTATTTTGGCTTAAGCTTGGTTATGTTGTCCTATATTTAAATTGATTCATTTTTCCATTACAATTGATGATCAACATAAAAGAGAGAGGAAAAATGAAATCAATTGCATCAATGGGTGTGTCCTACTCAAGGTTATGTGGAAATAATGACAGCACAAGGAGGATTCAGGAATGTTGCATGGGTGCTTATCAATTGCCTTATTAAAATGAAACATTGATTATAGAGAGAACATACATTGGCATGCCAATATTTTCACTAGCATGGAGATAATTAAAAGAAATATATTTCCTGTCAAAAAGTTCTAATACTTTGTTTCCCTCTTTTGGATACTTGATGGGGGCTAGGGAGCATTTCTTGGCTATACACGCTCATTTTGTTGTTGAAGTATGTTGTGGCATAGGAAATGATCAAGGACATTTCAGACATATCCCCAAAGTTTGCGACACTTTTAAAAACATCTTAGTTGTACCTACAATGTCTAGAAACCAAATTAGATCAATCTTATGATTGACTTCATGATTTTATCCAAAAAAATGATGCCCACACAACAATAAAGATTCTTTAATAAAATTGTGTCTTTATTGACACCTTTCCGCCTGTGCTTATTGCTCTTTATCCAATCAAAAACATTATCAAAACCATCCCCTTTCAACTTACATTACATTCCAAATACCCAACCATGATCTCAATCATCAAGACCCTCTTAACTTTTTTAAGAAATGCTTTTTTAAAATTGACATAATATTCAACTTGGTAGACATGAAAAGCTTATCTAAAGTTATTCCTATCTACCACCCTTAAACTTATAGACTACATAACAAGAACATAATTCTCCTCCAATTCTCACTCTAGCCAATTAAATTTGTTGCACAACCACTCTTTTCAACAGTTGTGATAGTTAGAATGACTCTATTTTGTTGGGTGGCTTTCTAAAATTAACAATGAAGAATTTTCTCGAAAAAAATAAAATCAAACTATTGCAAAATAGGGTGTTACAAAAACCATGTAACTATTGGCAGAAAAAACCTAACTAATTTGGAATGATTTATGTGGAAACTTTTAATTATTGTAAAATGAATTTCGTAACAACTATGTATTTGTTGATAAAAGCCTGCTATAAGAAATCAAGGTCATGAACTCTTTGCAAAAAAAACACTGATTCAAAATATCTAAACCTGAAATTCCCTAATAACTATAGTTGAGATATATTATTTTCCACTTCAAACTTCAAATAATTGCACATTTGATATTGTTGACTCAAAAAAAAAACCAATATTTAGACATCTTCTACCTTGGTGCTCCCCAACCATGTTATATCTAACCAATTGCTCAAATTCTTCTTACTAACAAAGTAACAAATTTGTCATTCTCTAAATTCCAAACACATTCCACCTTCGTATTCCTCAACTCTACTATGTCAAATGAATTAAATCTCTATAAATAGATATGCAACTATTTCACTCATATAAGACATCTTGTCTCTCTTCCTAAAATATACATTTCTCCTCTTGAAAAATAATCAAAACCTCTAGTTTTTGCTTTCATCCAGTAAGCTTCAAACTTCACCATATATTTTCCAACTGCTATGGACCTCTCTATAGAAAAATGATAATGAAACGTGGTTTTTAAAACTACCAATATTTAGACCATATTGGGTGCTAAATTCAGTGGTTTCTACCTCTTTAATTGTTCCCATAATAAAATTGTTAGAAAGTAAAGTCCACCAATAGAAGGGGTTGGGGTGAATTAGTTGTATGCTGAATCAAACTTGACTTGTCAAATCCAACTTTAATAACCAATAAAGAGAACAATTCCAAGAGATTAAACATATACAATGATACAATAATTTGTTAACTAGGGAAACACTTATTCAAAGGAAAAACCCTGGTGGGGATGATACCCACAAAATGATATACTAATATAAAAGTTCCTTGTAAGAGGATATGACCCTATTAGGAGCCAATTACATACAATTAGTCTATATGAGTACCTATTAGGGTACCTTTAATTCCTATAAGAAGAATCTAGTCTTGTTAGGAGCAATAAGGAAGGCATCTAAACTCATTGTCCAAATTGCTTCAAAACTATCCCACAAAAAAAGATATTTAGGATAACATATCCAAGTAGTGAACTGGCCAATATAAAAACCTCTTAGCCAATACAATTCCTTTTAAATTCTCAAGTAAATCTCAACATAATCCTCTTCTCTTCTCTGAACAAATTCACATCCTCAACATTGGAACATCGATTACACAATACCACACACATACTTAACTACTCTTACAACCAAGGAAACAACATTTCCTTTATACCTTGTCCTTATAACTAATTGAGTCAACATGTGAGGGATTTCCCAATATAATAAGAGTAATATATTACCTCAATGTAATATTACAATAAAGTTCCACATGCTACAATACACTTTACAATTTCCAAAATAAATCCCATTACAAGAGTTGACTACTGATAAGTAGGAGATGATTTCCACAGCTAGTCAAATTGTGATGTGAATATCAGGATTTAACTGTGTGATTTCTGAGTCAAACTCGATGACCCATGTTTCATGAGTAGTGATTCAACATGAATCCATCTCTCATGATAATAAATGGAACACTTAGCACTCATTGGATCTAGGTGATGCTCACAGAGTTGACTACTATTGAGCATATCACATGTTACACTTCAATGACCTTCACAAAATAACCTTCAGCATCTTCTATCATGAAGATATTATCACAAAGTTGTCTTCAACCATGAACTAATCTCTCTTACTTTTATTCCATCTCACTTACTAGATACAACTGAAATATATCGGTAAACTGTTTCCTGTATACTAGCCTACAACTAGTCTTCACTAAATCAACTATAACTCATCTAATATTTTACATTAACATGCACAAACACAAATGTAGAATCTAAACACATCCATGCACATAATAATCAATTATAATCTCCATAGTGTAGTTACACTTATCATTTACTCATGTAGTAGATGACATATTAGGAAATTTATGCATGATGTGAAAGAACAAATACATGACTAGTGATCCAAGTCTAAATGGTTGGTATATTTCATGCTTGATTCTCCTAATGCTCTCAAGTAATTGTTCAAGGACATTTCATACATTAAAGTTCTCTTTTTCTATCACCATCTTATATGTTGTATGTATTATACTTGCTGCAATAGAGTTGTGCCTAGAGCTATAGTACATCTTATATCCAAGAATTTTAGCAATCAACCTCACATATGTTTCCCTATTGTCTAATAAAGTCATATCTCTCTTATCCCATTTAGTCCTTGTATTCTCAACCATTGTAACCTGTGGAACTTTTAGTAATATCATATTGAGGTCCTATATTACTCTTTGTATATTGGGAAATCCCTCACAAGCTGACTAATTGGTTATTAGGACAAGGTATAAAGGAAAGTTTGTTTCCTTAGTTATAAGTGTAGTTAAGTGTGTGTGTGGTATTGTATTTGAATGTTGAGGATGGAATTTTTTCAAAGTAGAGAAGAGGAATGTGTTGAGATTGATCTCAAATATTTGATTAGTCCTTTGTTCTCTCTTGCATCTGCACATGCATATAAACTTTTTCTCTTCTTTGATCATCAAAATACCATCTCATCAACATAAAAAAATCTCACACATATGATCAATCATATCATAGAATAAGCATTGGCATCTTTGCTCATCCAAAAGATCTACCTTTATACCATTTTCTTTAACTCCTCTAATCAGTCAACCTTGTATATTATCAACACATTACCAAAACTTATTATTAACATCTCCTAGGTAAGGGTTATCATCTAGGATGTTGTCTCTATATTCTTAAGTCCTTGATTTGACAAGTCAAATCAATTCCTTAGACAAAATGACCATTTTGTCTCATATGTAATGCCCCGCCCGAAGATCCTTGGAAACAAGGATTCAAATCAAGCCAAGATATATATATATATATATATATATATATATATATATATATATATATATATATATATATATATACAAGTATGAATGCACAAGAAAACATCATACAAGGATCACAAAGATCGCAGCGGAAGACTTCAACACAATCCCGACAACCAACGAATCTTCGAACGCCACTACCCAACTGACACACCCAAACAAAAGCCAAAAACCACCACAACAAGATGAGGGCACAAGAAATGACCACTCATCAACAAAACACCAAGCTGGGGTAAAATGCAGAATCCCGAAATTTGGCCAAGCCTAAAATCCTGAAGCCCTGAAAATTGGCTAAGTTTGGATTTCTGAAGCCCTGAAATTTCCTGGAATCCATAACTTATCTCCGAGAGGTCTGAAACCTATCTCAAACAATTTTTCGCATATATTAAAATATATCTTAAGTATAAGAAATTAAATATACGTCAATTTATAGTTAAACGATATATTTTAAACCCCAAGAGACTAAGACAGAAACACGAAAACTCAATTTCAAGAGAAACCGACAGAATTCAAAATGCAACATCATAGGGTCGAAGAATGCCCAAAAGGGTATCTCAAACCACTCTCAAAAAGATCGAATCACGAAGAAAAGTGCCTGCTGATGGCATGCGCAGGTTTTTCACAAAAATCGTGCGACACTTTTCACTAAGGGAGGGTGACACTTCTCCCTTACTACGTGCAACACTTCTCAAGAAGGCATGCGATACTAGAAAAGTATCACGTGACATTTCTCATAAAGCCGTGTGACACTCTTCCAGTGTCGTACGACACTTCTCCAGTAATGCATGCGACACTTTATAGTATCGTACGACATTCTCTCTATGGGCGTGCGATACTTTATCAGTGTCGCACAATGCTGAACAAATGTTGCCCATAGAAAGTCAAAACACTTCTAGAACTCAAAAACGGGGAAAAACCAACAAAAGAACCTCCACACCGGGGAATACCGGATCCACAAAGGCTCGAGGAATGAACACTCGAGTGCAAGAACAACACAGAATGAAGAACACCAAACCATCTAAACTACAATAGCAAAGAACACACTGAAAATAAGCATCGCAGAGAACAAAAGCAACATCGCAATGTACAGAAATACATCTCAGGAACAAAGCAACCAAACTAAGTACGCGGTTCCTCCCAACCGTCAATAGCATCATAAGACCATCGTGGGTCCTAGCCATCCCCCGTGCGTAACATCCCAAACCATCGACTAGATCATCAGTACTGTCGTAATAGGGATGTCACTACTAAAACATGCATAACAACAGCATAAGAAAATCTAACATGCTAGTGATAATGCATAAGATAATCCTACAGTAGATAACATCACCTATCACATGCTAAACAACAGTAAGCAACAGATATGCTACTAAAGCAAATCACATCATCTAATCATATGCTAATCATCATAATAAGGGAATGCGCCAAATAAAATAACATCATCTAAACATGATATACAAGCATCCCAATGAAAGCATAAATCACAAGAAAGCATACTCTGAAACCCGAAGTAACAAGTGAAAACATCCAGCAATGGTTGCACTAGGACAAAGATCATCTTTGTACACTGGTCCCTAGCAGTGGTGAAGGTAGCTACGCCTCCCAACGACGTGGCACCCGTAGGTCCACACCCGTCGTGTTGATGGAGATAATGATCCAACCACAAACACACAAAAGAACATCCAGGCTAACACTCATGCCAGACAGTATGATGGCTGCAACCAAGAACCTAAGACAATGCAAGGAGTAAAGGTCCTGGTCAGACACTCAAAAGGCTACTAAGTAGGGGCTGACATCATGGAGAGTCGCTTGGCATCGACAAGCCCAAGCTCGGATCGTGCATTTCAACTCCTCAACGGAGGGCCCCACACACACATTTTATTATCTTAAGTTTTATTATCAGTCACACATTTTCTTTAATTATCACTTATTTAAAACTTCCTCTACCAACCCTATGGGACTAAGGTCACCAGGCTGTGAGATAGAAGACCCCTCCATATGCTACCCTACCCTACCCAAGCTCATCCTACAACAAGTGCCCATGGGCATGCATACTCCCATCCCAACCCCAATGATCATAACTTCCGACAAATCCACGAAAGATCGGGCCTCGCAAGTCACCCAACAAATGTATGCGCACGTACTCGTGTGTGGCACACCACCATCACGAAGATCATAAAACAAGGACAGGAATGAGAACACAATGCAAAGAAAACACCCAACTGAAAGCAACACGGGAAGGATGCATTCTACACGAATCCCAAAGCCAATAAAATCATACATCATGAAATCACTCAACTGGCCTCAATCCGAGAGTATGGATTCTACACGAATCCCAATGTCCATGAAACAAGGCAAAGGTCCAAAAGAAAACCATAACAGGTATAAAATCACTCAACTGAACACAACGTCGGGAGTAAGGATGCAACACGCATCCCAATGCAACATAAAAGTGCAAACATGGTTTGACTGATATCCAAATGGATCATCAAGGTCCACGACCCACATTGTGCCAAGAAAACTCAAGAAAATAGGGCAGCATGCAAAACGAGGTAAAAATCTCAAATTTTAAAAAAACTTCAAAATTAAAACCCATTTGGCCTTTGGGTTCAAAAACCCCAAAAATCCAAAAATAACTGAAATCGGGCACCGTATGCAAAAATGGCCAACATAACGGTGCAAAACTCCAAACACTCATCCCGAAAAAAGGAAAAATTTCATACTCGCCCAACTGGGTAGAATTAACATACAAAAATGGAGGGGAACACTAGTTCTCAGCCTCCAAACAAACGGCTACCAAAAATAGAAGTAGAAACGGAGCAGAAACAATAAAACGGGAAAGCCCTACCTCACAACCAAAAGGGCAAAACGGGAATCTGAACCATAAAATAAATATCTTGCAGAAGTAGCTGAAAATCATGGCAATCCAAGGTTTCCTCGAGCTGGATCCAATGAGCCCAACCTCGCGACGATCCCACGCCCGTAGCTCCCACAACGAACAAAACAGTAAATCCTCATGAAGAGGATTTTGGGTTTTACTCTCCAACTTTCCAATTTGAAAGTGAGAAGTGAGGAATTAAATTCCTTTTTTGGATACTTATTCACTTTTTGGGTGAATAATCGATTAGGGCATTTAACTAGCCAATCTAGTTAAACCCCAAATCGACCCAAACGAAAATAAGTTATTCCTATAAATAGGAATTCATCTATGGCAAAGCTGCCAGAAATTAAAATAACTCAATTAAAAAGCCCAAAAACCCAAAAACACATAAATCTCCTTAATAACTTTCGCGATAATGTGAACCTCTAAATGCATAGACACGCTTACTGGTCTAATCACATAATGCAAATGAGTTCGGATTTAATAATCACTGAAAGGTTTAATTTAAACATTTAATTAAGGATACGTCGACCATACAAGGATGACATTGGTAAAATATGAACGGTTGAATCACTAACTCCATGTGCCACTGCCAGGGATATAAATCCTGCACACTAAACAACACGATCAAGTGCAATTGCATATAATAACATAGCCGAAGAAATAAATGTATTAAATCACCTAATTTAAACATTTATTTAATTATATTAAAATAATCTATTTACATCACTCACGTTCGCAAAAGGCATAGCAACGCAGGAATGAAGTAAATAACCATAGCATTAAATCCATCACATAACAAAATCAGAAGTATGTCCAAATACCAGATAACCAAATAACATCATAAAACACACTATCATCTCAAAATGGCATCATCATGCAATATGATTAACTGAACAACATAGTAGTCTAATATCTATGATACTGGAATCAAAGAGTAATATTTGACCCTCAGGTCATCTCAAATGTAAAACATAACATGAGTAACAAATATCTCTCTAATCAAAATAAAACAAGGTAAATGTCCGCAACACATAACCAAATAATCCAACAAGAACAATCCATTCTAATTACTTAAGCATTTAATAATGATTGATTACTCTGCATTAAAAAGGCATTTAAAACACATAAGCAAACACAGTCATTAACATGACTAACCACTGCTACAAGAACCTAGTCCAGTGTAGCATGGTAAAAAGTACACAGTGCAATCTTTGCACACATCTCAGGGTAATCACTGAACAACCTCATAATACCACATTGATCCTGGCAACCACTGGCACAAACCTCAGTGAACCAAAAATCACATCATAATCTCAAAGGTCAGTCAAAAGCATAATCAACGCAACTGATAAAGAAACATAAATCCAAACACATCAATGGTGTAGACCACTCAGGGTCACAATCATGATCCATCACAACAAAAGTTTAGCAAGGTTGCATCCATCAGGAGGACTTACAAAAGTCAAATGGGAGAGGCACCACATCGTATGCTCTATTTTTGCGATAACAAATTGTCAGCATGTTTCCATTAAAAGCATGTGCTGAATATAAAACAAACTTAAGTAGCCTTAGATATATCATCTATACTCCCATTACTAACACTTCCCAGAGTTATAGCTATGTAGGTGTATCAAGTGAAGCTCATTGACAAAAATAATATGACTGTTCACTATTTTCTTGAGTTCAGACATTAGGCAAACATATTGATTGCTAAAATTAATGGATATAAGATGACCTATAGCTCTAGGAAAAAATTTATTACAACAATTCTAATACATACATCTTATAATATGGTGACAGAGAAAGAGCACTTTGATGTATGTGATAACTTTAGACAACCAGTACTTGACAACATATGGAGGATCAAACATGACAACTACCAACCATTTAGATTTGGATCACTAGTCATGTATTTATTATTTCACAACATGTATAAATTTTTTCATATGACATTGGAAGGATGTGGAGGAACTATAATTGAAGCCAAGGTATGTTACAAAATTTTGAGATCTTTAACTCTTGCTTATGAGATTAAAACATTAGCTATTAAAGAGATTATACCAATTATGTCAAATGTTAATAAAGAAACACTAATTGGAAAGTTGAAAGCATATGAATGAAGATTAAAATAAATTTTACCTAGATCTGAGACTTCTTTTAGAAGTAGTATGTAAAATGATAAAAGAATGCTAATAAAAAATGCAAGCACTAGTGGAGATTTTGCTAGAGAATAGATAGATGTAAATAAGAAGATTGATGAATCTTGTTCACTTATCGTAAAGAGGGAACCAAGAGGTCAATCTTTTTCTTGTTGGTGTTGTAAATAATTTGGAAAAATTTCATCTCAGTGTCCTAAAAGAGAAAGGAAGGTGAAATCTAAAAAACCTTACAAATCAAAGATTACAAAAGATCATTTCTTTGCTGATGAAGATGATGAGTTTGATTTCAAAGATATAAATTTATGAGATAGTGAAGATGAAGGTGAAATAGGATTATTTTTCTATAAAGAAAGAAAATCTTGTAAAAGAAGAGAAAGAACTTGTATCACATGTAAAAAAGAAAAAATATGATTGAATAATAGATAGTGGATGCTCACATCATATGAAAGATGATAGAGAAAAAAATTTTGAATTCAAAAACTATGATGGTGGAGTAGTCAGAGTTGGTAAAAATGCTCCATGTCCTATTAAGGGAAAATGATCTATTTTATGGTAAAACTAATACCTAGAATGTCTATTTTTTTGATGGATTGAAATATAGCATTTTGAGTGTTGGACAACTTCTAGACAAGGGATATATTTTGTGATTCATTGAGAAGACATGTGTTATCAAAGAGGAAAATGGAAAAATGATTGAAACAGGTTTAAGGACTAGAGGTAATGTATTTCAATTGAATGTTACAAAAAGTTGTTTAGTTTCTAAAATTGATGACCGTTGTGGCAAAAGAGATTTTTCATATAAACTTTGATAACATTGTGGGGTAAGTGCACCAAGTTGTGGTGCCAAAAAGATGACACCTTTTTTTTTTCTAGTTTTCAAAAGCATGTATGCACTATAGAGGGCATGCGCTATAGCATGTACACACTTTGTAAAATAATTTTTTTTTAATAAATGAGCTGCAAACCTACAAAGCATTTCATTTTAACTTCATTTTACAAGATTTCCTCCTCATGGAGTGTACATGAGTTGAAGGAATTGAAGATTTTTGCCACTCGCCTCCTCGTCACCGAAGTTCGAGATCGAGATTACGTCGTATATTTTCTACCCTTGTTTTTGCATTATTTTGTAGGTTTTTTCAATTTTTCTTTAAATTTGTTTATTTATTTAGATTGCAATTGGTTTCTTATCAAGAAATGTGAATAATGAACCGAAAAATCCCCAACAAGATCAAAACCAAAACCTTGCACAAGATCCAAAAAAAAACCCTCCACAAGATGAGAATCAAAACCCTCCACATCAAGAACAAGAAATTTTGTAACTTGCACCAATTGGAAGACCTCCTCCTAACACACAAGACAACATAATAAATGAAATAGAAAGAGGGAAAAATGAATTAGAAGCACTCATTGGTAGGTTGAAAGCTTGTGGAAAAACCATCCAATGAGAGCACAATTAGCATCCTCCCTTGAGTCCATTATGACCCATGTAGTTTCTGCTAGTGGTCAGTTGGATATTTGGCATGTTAAGAGGGATGAAAAAAAAATAAAATTATGCAAACAAATTATCATATCAAGATGTCAAAAAAAAAATTCCAAAAGGTAGCATTTGTGCATTGTTTAGAAAGCCTGGTGAACAAAATACTGTTAGAGAGACAACTAAACCATTCCCCATCCATTGGTTCATACATGATAATCACAAGGTCCCAATGTATTTCTTAAGGAAATTGTATTGTGAATTTTTCCTTAGGGAGATCCCCAATTATTTTGATATATTATAATCTCAGGGTAGAGGTCGGGGGTCATCATTTGAGAGGCCGGGGGCACATCATGACCCTAATGTAGTTAGGGCACCTATTGTTAAGCCATAGGGTGAGCATGTGATTATTCCTTAAGTTGTGAAGGAACATGTAGAGACTAGCACTCTAGGGACTATTAATGCTTTGACACAAACCCTCATTCATTGCATGAGTCCATTAGTTGAGAAGGAGCCTTTTGTGCATTGTGGTCACATGTGCACATCATGCAGATCCTTATGCACATTTGGCAATCATGCTAGAGATAGTATGGATGATGGGCTAGTCACTGATCAGATCCTGAATGATACATTTAGCATTAACACGCATGTAAATTACAATTATCATAAACTAATTTGATCACATTTCATATGTATAGTGAATGACTAATTAATTAGCATATATTGACATTGTTCAAAATTTAGGGTCAGAGTGTTGGTGGCCCTAATAGAGATCCCCTGACCCCATCTTTTGTCCTATCAAAAATTCTAGAGGTATGTATCAATTTAATCATTTAAATTAATACATATATTTGTTAAGTAATCATATTAATTATTGACAAAATTTTTATGCATGTGCATCAGTTCTCTACTGGACCATCGACATTCACTAGGGACTCCAAGCCTAGGCGTGATATGAACTTCGTAGAGGTACATTTGTTTCATGTTAATTTAATTCATTTGATTATATTTGTTTTATGTTTCATGTTACATGTAACTTGTATTGTATGACATGCAACTCTTGACATCTGAGACTCCTCCTCATCTTTGACAATCCATTGATTGTGGAGTTGCTGCAGTGATGGCTAGTTCAGAGCCATTGACTCAGGTATGAAAGAATTTTCTTGGTTTTAGTTGTTGTTTATAATAGTTAGTATCAAAATTTCTAATGTTATTTATATGTGATTATATTGATTGAATTTTTGTAGGGCCTTGTTACACTTGATCATCTATGAGCCTTTGAGGTGGACGTGCAAATTGACTATTTGATGACTGTAAGAAAATAATTAATTTTGTGTGTACATATATTTGATTTCAATATATAATAATTATTGATTCATAGCTACTTTATTTGTATCAAATTGAGTTAGAGAAGATCCTAAACAAGAGGACAAGCGAGTGTGTGAGGAAGACCCCATCATCCCCATCATCTCCCTCCACACAACGACCAAAGACCTATAGGGATTTGTTTCGTTCCCCTCATGGGAAGGAGAAGATATAGTTGATAGACACATATGTATAGGCATCAGTGGACATATATGTTGGATTTTATGTTAGTGGACATATTCAATATATATTTGATGTATGACATTATTGGTTAATGTATAGTATGTTTGTTCATGTATGGCATTATTGGTTATCATAATATATTATGTGTTTATTAATGTATGACATTATTGGTTATCATTTAATATTATATGTTTGTTCATGTATGACATTATTGGTTATCATAATATATTATATGTTCGTTCATGTATGCCATTATTGGTTATCATAATATATTATATGTTCATTCATGTATGACATTATTGGTTATCATAATATATTATGAGGTTACATGGGTACTTGTACCCACACCCTTGGTACTCATACCCAAGTACTCGGCACATGTATCCCAAGTATCGAGTACTCAGTGGAGAGCATCATAGCTAAGGACCTTGATTGAGATTTCTGAATTTTTTTTTGGTTTTTTGTTTGTATATCAACTCATTGTTTATTGAGCTTAATTCAGTACCTAATCAGTTCAAAACTTTGATAGAATATTGATTAATAATAAATTTTATCATTGTTCAAGCATAAGTTTATCATTTCCAATATGTCATCGTCATATGATTTATGATCTTGTTCATGTTTAAAGTTTTCCTGCTTTGTTATTTGTTTATCAAGCTTAATTCATACCTAATCAGTTTGAAACTTTGATACACTATTGATCAACAATAAACTTTATTAGTGCTAAAGCAAGAAATTTGTCATTTGCAATATGTCATTTTCATATGATTTATGATCTTCTTGTTCATGTTTAAAGTCTTCCTTCTATGTTATGCATCTAAACATTTATCATAAATTATTATTACAAACATATAACAAATTAGAAACTAAAAATAATACATTACATTTGCAAACTTTATCACTATTCTTTATTTAAAAAATCATTGTCGTGACTCATAAATTCAAGTTTTCTATAAAAATAAAAGTATAATTAAAAATAAAGTTTGACATACCCAAGTACCCCCATCCTCTATTATAAAAAATAGTTGTACCTGTACCTGTAATCGTACCCTAAGTACCCCAAGTACCCCCATCTCCATGCAACTTTGTATATCATATGTTTGTTCATGTATGACATTATTGGTTATCATAAGTTAGTGAACAGATTATCCTCTAAAGAAATAAATACAAATTAACTCTAAATGCCCATATAGGAATCAACACTAACAATTGGATAGGTTATCATTGAATTGATAACCTTCCTCTGAATTTTATTAGGTACAACTCCCCATACATGATTTGCAATGAATTAAATATGGATGCTTTTAACTAGAAAGCACAAAAGTTTTGCAAACATCTACTCGTACACACGAAATAGATGCAAAAACTAAATGACTAAAAGAAAATAATAGGAAATAACACAAAGTCTATTTGCCTAGATCTTGCATTACAAAATGAATGAAAATCTTGATAAAGTGAAGAATTAGAACTTTAAAGGTATCTTGAAATCAAATATATTCAAGAAATAGCGATACTAAATGCATTTAGAATAAACTGAAAGTTACACTAAGATAACAGTCAGTGGAACAAAATTTGCCCAAACTCAAAGTTTTGGTATACAATTTTCTCCCAGATCTCCCTTCCCTAACATGTATAAGATTACACAGATCTCAACACATATTGCATCAGAATCACTCTCTGAAGTAAAACAAAATCTCCCTTCATTACACCTAAAATCAAAATTTCCTATTCTTACTAACACAAAGTTCAGAAAAAAACAAGAATAGGTCTCTACAATAATGGATCTCAGTGTTTTTGAATTGCTTGTCATGGTAATGGGTGGGAACCTGGAAGGGGAGAATCTCATAGGGGGAATGGACCCATGTGGGACAAACGGATCCCCTAGCAAAGTCTATAGAGGAGGACGACTTGGGGATTTGTGGGGTTCAAAAGTCCTCTTCGGGTCAGTCACCTGACCCTCACGTGGTTAGTCAGGATTCTGGTCAAGTTGATGTGTTGAATGTAGAGGCTTCTCAAGATAGAAAAGCAGATAATAGGCAGAAAGGTTTGGAAGATCAAAGGCCGTAGGCTTTTTTATTTGGTAGGAAACTTGGTGGAAAATCTTCTTTCCCTCCTATGACTTTGAAACCTTGTTGGGAAAAAGGTGAGTTCCAAATCTACATTCCTGATTAGATTGTTGATTTTTTTGTAACTTCAATGGAATATACTTTGGTTGGTAAATTTTTGGGGGCAAGACCAAATATTGATACCTTGAGAAATATGTTGAAATGAAAGTGGGTTATTCGAGGTGAAGTTGATATTGCCCCAATGGTGAATGGATTTCTATCTTTTATTTTTAACTGTAAGGAGGACATGAATATGGTTCTATGTGGAGGACCATGGATGTTTGGAAAAAGTACTCTCATAGGTAAGAAATGGGAGCCAAACATGGACTTATCTGATGTTTTTTTCTTAACCACTCCTATATGGGTGAGATTGTTGGGCCTCCCTCTAGAATATTTGCATGAAAACATCTTTAAAGGAATAGCAAGGTCCTTTGGGGAACTTATTGTTGTTGATCAAGCTACAGCTACAAAATCTAAAATGAATAGTGCTAGGCTATATGTGAAAGTGGCTAATTTGAATAACCTCCTTGAAAAGGTGGAGCTATTTTCAAAATTAGGGAAAAGAACCCAAGAAGTTACTTATGAGGATCTTCTAAACACTTGTTTTGCTTGTAAAAAATAGGGTCATTGGGTTAAGAACTATCCTACAAAAAGTAAAAATCAAGCTAAGATTATTCAGGAGGACAAGAAGAAGGAGGTTAAGACTTAGAAGAAAATTTGGAGACCAAAAACTACTAGTCAGAATGATAAAGGTAATACCAATAAACTAGGATCTGAAACTGAGAAAGGTAAAAAGAATTCCTTGAATCCTGAAAAGTAGGAGAGACTTGATTTTCCTGAGAATGGAAATCTTGTGCCTGATTCATGAAGCAAATTTTTATATACCAAAAGAATGACTCTAAATGGGAAGATCTTGATGACCAGGAGGATATAGAGGAAGCAAAAATCTTGGAAGATCTATATGAGGAAGATCAAGAAATGCACAAGGGGGAAGATGGTATTGAGATACAGAAAAATGAAGATGGTCAAATTTTTGAGATATAGATATTTTAGTTCGAGTCTCTTGAAATACCTCAATGTAAGGACTTAATCCCTTTGGGGGATGAGGTGGATCTTGAACATATTAGCTTGGATGAGCATGATCCAAAACAAAAACAGAGTCAAAGGAAAAAATTGAGAAGAAAAATCCCTCAATTTCAAAGAGGATTGAGACTTGAAGTAGCAAGATGGAGCAACAATCAAAGATAAAACCAAATGTGGGGACACAAAAAAAATTGGGAAGAAGATCTTCAAGGAAGATAAGAGAAATTGAAAGCCTACAGAATATTATGGATGGGAGATAGGAAACTATTCTAGATTTTACCCCTAAAAAATTATCATGAAGATCATAACCTGGAATATTGGGGGATGAATAGTATGCATAAAATGGACATTGTTCATAATTTTGTTAGGGATCAAAAACTAGATTTTTTTGATTCAAGAAACAAAGATGGATAAGGAAAGAGCTGAAAATATTAAATCCTTCATGGGTTATAACTTAAAAGCTAGTAATTCAGAAGGGGCTTTAGGAGGTACTCTTATTCTTTGGAAAAAATCCTTTTTTTCTGAATTAGTTCTAAAGGAAAGAAAGCACTACATGGTGGTCAAAATGACTAACCTTTTCCAAAATTTTGAATGGTATATTATCAATATGTATGCCCCTAATACTAGAAATTCAAGGAAAAAGGTTTGGAATACTTTATCTAATATTAAGAATAAAGAGAAGAATGGAAGGTGGATCTTTATGGGTGATTTTA
This sequence comes from Cupressus sempervirens, assembly GCA_028749045.1. Taxonomy (NCBI): domain Eukaryota; kingdom Viridiplantae; phylum Streptophyta; class Pinopsida; order Cupressales; family Cupressaceae; genus Cupressus; species Cupressus sempervirens. The sequence continues at coordinate 650,812,065 of CM053789.1, read as the reverse complement.
ATGTTCCCCTCTATGACCAAGAGAAAAAAGGTGGTAATGCTAGTAAGCTTGAGGGGATGCTAGATTTATTGGAATTTATCAATAATGAGGGGCTTATGGATATGGATCTCCATGGTTTAGAGTTCACTTGGAAAAACAAAAGGGTTGGCAATGAATGTATTCAAGCTTGATTCGATAGGGCTTTGATATCTCTAGACTAGACCAATGAATTTATTTGTAAATTAGAGGCTTCTCAAAAAGTTGGATCGAACCATTTTCCTTTGATTTTTACTGTTGTTAAGGAAAATTCTAAGAAAAATTATCTGTTTAGATTTGAAAATATGTGGATGTAGCATCCACTTTCTAAAAGAAAATTGGAGGAATGGTGGAACATTGAAGTTGATGGAATTGTTCTTTATAAAGTGGCTACTAAACTTAGGAATGTTAAAAGGGAGGATAGAATCTAGAATAAAAGATGCATTGGGAACATTTTGGAGATCAAACCTAAAATAAAGGAAGAATTGACTATTATATGTGATAGGATACAGAAGGAAGGGTATACCCCTGATCTGGTTAGAGAAGAAAATGAGAAATTGGCCGAGTACCATGACATTGTCACTACGGAGGAAATCTATTGGAGGAAGAGGTTCAAACTTGTATGGATGAAGGAAGGGGATAAAAATACCTAGTTCTTTCACCTTTCTACTATGAAGCGCAGGGCTAGAACACACATCTCTAAATTAATGAAAGATGGTAGGAAAATTAGTGAGGAAAAGGATATAATGAAGGAACTGGTCTCTTTCTTTGCTTGCTTGATGACTGTTGATCCTAACATTGATCCTCTTAACCAAGATGAAATTCTAAGTGTCATTCCTTCTTTGGTTTCTAGAGATCAAAAAAATATGCTAGGATCTATTCCAAATGATAAGGAAATTTATTAGGCTGTTTGCTCCTTTGGGGGGGGGGAAATCTCCTAGTCTGGATGGATTTCCTATGTTCTTTTTTCAAACTATGTAGAATCTAGTCAGGAAGGATGTTTGTTGTGTTGTCAAGGAGTTTTTTGGGGCAAAGAGAATGCTGAAAGAGGTTAACTCTACTTTTCTTTGCCTTATCCCTAAAAAAGTGGGTGTTGACTCTCTAAACCAATTTAGGCCAATTAGTTCATGCAATTCTTTTTACAAGATCATTTCAAAGGTCTTCACTTCTAGACTGCTATTGGTGCTCCTAGATATTATTGCTAAATAATAGAATGGCTTCATTCTAGGTAGGAAAATTTTGAACTCTGTCATAACTATGCATGAGAATATATTTATTGTTTATCTTGTTCTAATAACTAGGGATTCATTATGAAACTTGATATTGCAAAAGCCTATGATAGAGTGGAGTGGACCTTTCTTGAAAAGGTGTTACTGGCTTTTGGTTTTAATTCAAATATTGTGAGGATGGTCCTTCAGCTCATAACAACTTCTTTGATTGTTGTTTTGGTCAATGGGTGCTCTTCTACTTTTTTAAATCCCTCTAGAGGTTTGAGGCAGGGAGACTCGTTATCCCCTATTCTCTTCACTATTATGACAAACTACTTAGGAAGGTATATTGGGAAATTGGTTTTGGATGGTGACATTAAGGGATTACAACCCTCTTCCTAGCCCCTTATCTGCTCTCATGGTCAATTTGTTGATGACACTATATTTATGGGAAAAGTGGATGTAAGGGAAGCCAGGAATATGAAAAAAGTTCATAACGTCTACTCCTCGGCTTCAAGACAGTTGATTAATTGGAATAAAAGTTCCTTTTTCTTTGTGAATACCCCAGTGTCTCAACAAAATAAAATTGCTGGAATTCTAAGTTGCTCCATTGGTTCCTTTCCTTGTTCATATCTTGGCCTTCCCTTGGGACTTAATGCCCCTGACTCCTTCTGGGAAGACATTATAAAAATGTTTTCTAAGAAACTTGTTGGATGGAAGGGAAATTTGTTGCATCAAGCTGGTAAAGTTAGTCTTCTCAAATCTTGCCTTCAAAGTATACCTACTTATGCTTTGAGCCTTTTCAAAATTCTTGCTAAATATGTTGACTCCCTTAACAAAATCCAAAGAAACTTTCTTTGGTTGGGCTCTGAGGAGATGAAGAGAATGGCTCTAATTTCCTAGGACCAGAATTGTAAACCAATTCAAGATGGTGGATTGGGAATAAGGACTATCCAAAGTATGAATAAAGCTCTTCTTACAAAGCAAGGTTGGAGAGTGTATCATGATAACAAGGAATGTTGCTCCATATGGAAATATAAATATCTATATGATGCCCCCTCTCTTTTTGATTTCTTAAAGTATCCTAACATTATTTCCCCTTCTGCTATATGGGGGGTAGTGTAAGGTGCTAAGTCTATCCTAAGTGAAGGGTGCTCTTGGAAACTTAGTAATGGGCAGAAGATCAGGTTTTGAAAAGATTCCTGGATATTGGATCATCTGTTGATTGATGACTTTGAGGATAGGAATTTCATTGAATAATGTAAGTAGTTATATGGTACTTATAAGAGAAATTATTGGGTTAATAATAGTTGGGTTAGCCTTACAAACAATAACTAGGTTTTTAACAACATCCAGATTATGCTGAATGCTCATTATTTTTATCCCTACAAGGAGGATAGAATGATATGGAGGAATGATGCTAATGGGAATTTCAAAGTCTCTTCTATTTTCAGATCTTAAGATAAAGGACCTGGACCATTATGGTCGAAATCTTGGATTAAAGGCCTAACTCCTAAGATCAATATCTTTTATTGGATTCTTTTACAAAATAAAATTTTGACCTAGGATAATTTGCAAAAAAGAGGGATAAATGTGGTCAACTGATGTTGTCTATGCAAGAATGATTTGGAGGATAGGGATCATTTGTTTTTGAACTGTAATTATAGCCAAAATGTGTGGAACAATATCCTTATTTTTTGGAATATTGCTTGGGTTCATCATAATAAAATTGAGCATTGTTTTCAGAGTTGGATTTTCCTAAAGAAGGATAGTGATGTGGAATTTCTATGCAAAATTACTCTCCCTCATTTGTGGTGGGGAATTTGGAAAGAGAGAAATGATAGAATTTTTAGAGAGAAAGAAATGCTTGCTAATTTTGAAAAGGTCATTTTTTTCACATTCCATATGTGAGGGTAATGTCGTTGCTAACTAGATTGCCAACAGGGCAATGCAAGGGGATACTATGTTGAGTTGGCATAATGACCTTAGATCTAATGTGGATTTAAAGTCACTCATTAATTATGATAGTACATATGTGACAGAGGGAAAGATCTTCCAAGATTAGTAATTTAATGATTATTAATAGTGGGCCTATGGAGGGGTGTGTTATTATCCCAAGATTGTACTTTAATTCCATTATTATCTGGACATGGCATGAAGGAAGCTTAATGAAACTTTGGTTAACTTTAGTGATGCTTTTAGCTTTCTTTATTTTATCCTTTTTACTAGGGTTTGCTTCCCTATTGATTTTTAGTCTGCGCATGAAAATGGGGAGAGAGCCAAGGAAACAAGAGCCCAAAAATTGTAAATATTGGAAGGAGAAAGCTTCAACATGGAAAATTCTTGAGAATGTAAAGGTGACTCCTTACCTGGAGCATTTGCATGGGTTTAAACCACACGTAACAGAGGGTTTCTTCAAGAATTGGTTCGAAGAAAGGGTTGTTCTACATGGGGTCATGGTCCAAATCATTGAGGATTTTATTGTAGAAGTAGCTGGTCTTCTAAAGGAGGGAATGAAATTTAGCATGGAAATTTAGAAACTAGATTCAAAGGACTAATACTTTTGTTTTTATCATATCTTAAAATTTTGAGCATAACTATCTTCAAATTCTTGTTGAAGTTTAGAAATTTCTAATTTCAGAAAAAGGTGTCCACTTATACCCCCTTTTTAGCACCACAACTTGGTGCACTTACCCAATGAAGATCAGTAACCATAATACAACAAATTTTCCAAAGATTATGAAACTTTCTAAGATGATTTGTAAGGAATGTATGATGGATAAGTAGAAGAAGAATTCATTTCCATGAGATGTATTCACTACATCAAAGAAATTGGAGATTGTTCATACAGACTTGTGTGGTCCTACAAGAACTAGAACATTCTATGGTGAAAGGTATTTCATTTTTTTTCATTGATGACTTTACAAGAATGATGTGGGTAGCATTTATTAGAGAGAAATATGAAGCATTTGAGAAGTTTAAGATTTTCAAGGCTAAATTTGTGAATGAATCAATATTGAGAAGTAAAATTTTAAGATCTAATCAAGGAAGTGAATTTACATCAAATCAATTTAATATTTTTGTGAGAATAATATAATCAACAGAAAAATTTTAGCTCCTAGAAAAAATTGCAATAGAATGTGATAACAAAAATAAGGAATATCAAACATGGAATCCACACTCCTAAGGATCTCTTTTCAAGAGCCACCATGAGTTTCAGGTCATGGGAAGCTATGCAAGTTCAGTACCGCCTTATTAGTATGAATCAATAGACTTTTGACCTTCTGCTGTCATCCATCCCTGTGCACCTTGTTCATAAGGTGGGGATTCAGGCTCGTCGACCTTGGTGGCATGATTGGAAGTGGTATGCTGCCACTCCATTTGCCAATTATAAGCTTAGTATGGGGTACTGATTGCTCTCGCTCCATCTTTCGATGGTTGACACGCTTAACTAGTGGTGGCATTTGCAATCTTCGCTCTCTCAATGGAGAAAACATTTTGACACCATTTAGTGTGCCATTACAAAACCCAAGATTGCCCACTTTGCTTGGTGCTTTGCCTTCCAAGGTCTTCCCCTGGGGCCTCGGCTCAAGCACATTGGGGTTCTTGATCCTAGATGCCCCTTCGGTGTTCAGCCTGATTCTTTTTTGCATATTTTCTGGTTTTGTAAGTGTGCTCAAAATTATTGGCACTGGATTCATGATTTTTTCAAACCTTTTAGGCTCGAACCATTTTCATGGCACATGATCCTATTGGGTGATTCCCCCAGAATTCCTCAGAAATTCACCTAGATTTGGCATACCTTCAGGATGAAAATTTTGTTTTCTTTGTGGAAAGATAGAAATGTTGTCCTGTTCACTCATAGCTTTTTGGATGTTAACATTGTTATGTACACTAAAGCATGCATTTGTAATAATGTGATTATGCAGATCCAGGTGCAAGCTAATAAAGTTTCCTTAGAAGTTTCTCACTTATAGGAATTGTTAAATCACTGGGGCAATGCTCCTTGTACCATTGCCAAAGTTCCTTCGGATTCCTCAGCTGATACCTCTACGCCTCGTGGCCACCGTTCTTTCTGCCACTCCTCAGGTCGCCAATCTCACATGCCGCACTCCCAAGCTTCCCACCACTGCTCTCCCAGTGGTGGTGATGGCAGATGGAGGCACCGCTCTGCTTCCCCACCCTGCGGTGGTTCTGGCTAGTCGTCAGCTCCACCTCCTGGGCCTCGGTAGGCCCATTCAGGGAAATTTCCTTTCCTGGCTTTGGCAGTTTCTCCTCCACGACTAGAGGTTAAGGAAGTAGAGGCTGCCCCTGATCTTGTTGTTGCAGATGACGATTGGACTATTTCCAGTCTGCCCCACAATCCCATTGATATGTGGGGATTTCCTGACAAAGATGACCCTCCTCCTTCGGCTGGCACTACCTTGGTAGCCTGAGGTGGTTTATTGTATTTTTTTTTGATGAATAGTTGCTGTTTTCAGCTGAAGTTGTGTTGTTAAGTCCGGCCACAGCCATGTGAACTCTTTTGCAAGGTGATCTTGTATCCCCTGGCCCCTTTTTTGTGAATTGTATTCTTAGTATATTTTTTTAATAGAAAACGACTATTCATTAAAAAAGAAGAAGGAATAAATCATTATGTAAAGCAACTAGAGAGATGATGCTTAAAGGAAATGTGACACATATCTATTGGAGAGAAGTATTTACTATAGAATTATACACTATGAACATAGTTAGATCAGTCAAGGTACTAGTAAGACATCCAATGAACTTTGGTTTGGACATACACCTATTGTGAAATAATTTAAAATCTTTCGAAAAAGATGTTACATCAAGAGAGAAGATGACCTAGGATTTTTGTATTCTAGAATCGATGAAGGTATATTTATTGTTTATTCATTGAAAAGAAAAGCATACAAATTTTATCATTAGAGATTAAGAGAAAAAATTTGAGAGAAAAAATGTCAGGGTTGATGAGAGATTCATAATATAAGAAAGAATACTTGATTATGATTATGATGATGAAGCAAGTACTAGTCAAAGGCCTAATCATTAGAATGTAGAATAAGAGCTATTTTATGAGATAGATAATGATTTTTAGATAAAAATTGAAGAACCTAGAGATAAACTTGAATAAGAGGTTAGAGAAGAGAAAAGGCCACTAGAACAATAGACACCTAAATACGTTGTCAGAACCATATTTGTGGAACAGATTATTGGAAGCACAATTAAGGAGTAATGAAAAGGAAAAAGCTAAATGAATAGATATGTTTTATTTCAAAAGTTGAACCTGATACAATAGATGAGGCATGCTAAGATGAGTATTGGATGAAGGCTATGAGAGAAGAGCTTGATCCGATTGAAAAGAACAAGACTTGGGAATTGGTCCCTAGACCTAAAGATAAGAATGATATTGGCACTAAATGGATATTTAGGAAAAATACGAATGAAAAAGGTGAAGTGGTAAGAAACAAAGAAAAGTTAGAATGGAAAGGGTACTCACAATAGGAAGGAATTAATTTTGAAAAAACTTTTTCCCATGTTTCTATACTTGAAGGAGTAAGAATGTTTTTGTCTTATGCATCTAACAAACACTTCAAGGTATATCAAATGGACGTTAAGTCAAAAAAATTGAATGGAAGACTTGAGAAAGAGAAGAGAAAAGAATGATAGAAGAGATAGAGCCTCAAGGAGTCGAGTCTTTAAAAAGGCTAGGACCAAGGGAGGCTTGAGGGTATATCACAGGAAGAGGTTTGCTAGGAAACTGATGGAGCTCGTAATACTAGAATTTTAGGAAGTTGAAGATCCAATTAGAAGAACTCCTTCTCCATAGTCTCGAAGACCACTTAGTCCACCTTCACCATTAGGAATGCACCATGACTTTGTACTTGAACAAAATGGAGCCTCATGAAGTGTAGAGCCCCCAAAGATGTGGGGCAGCTAGGGGAAGTAGATATCCCAAAGGAGGAAGATGGGGAGGAGGACTATATTTACATTCCAAAGGAGTTATTAAATGAAAGACTTCTTCAAGTTCCTAGGACACCATTTTCTAACATTACTACTCAAGAGATCAAGGGAGTTTTTCCTAGGGATCTTAGAACAAAATTTTTTAGACATTTGTTTGAGGATGATGAATTGATTAAATTAGTGGCTTTCAATTAATGATCTCATTCAAGAATTTAAGGTAGAGATGATGACCAAGTTTGAAGCTATTATCCCAGAAGAGGGGAGTAAAATTGTGAAGGAATTAGGAATTCTATTATTTCTAAATGTCAATATATTTGATGCTATGGCATTTGATTTGGTTATGCAAGACATGAGGTTGAAAATATCTAACATTAAGAAATCAGATAGACCTACAACAAGCATGTATTATAGTGAATACCTAGATGCCTTAGCTACTTGGTCTTTCTCATCTTCTACTTCTAAGAAGGAGATTGTTGATGATAGTGGAGTAAGGGGAAACATAGTCTTGGAGAGAGTGGAAGATGCAAAGCTCTAAGAGAAAATAGGTATTTAAGAGAAAATGTTTTTTATGTGCACAATGTGGCTAAAGTGAAAGATAAGAAGCATAAACAATTACAAGAAATGTACATGCATATTTTCACTTCCTATGAAAATCAATCAAAGTAAGTGGATAGATTAAAAACTTAGGTAAGCCTATTAGAACATAAAATTTTTGAGTCAAAAGAAGCTAAGCCCCTCCATGCAGATAGGCTATGAAGTGTAGATGAAGCAAGCCCTTCAAGACTGTTGAGTATAGTACCATTTACCCCAATAAGTTCAGTAGTGTCACTCCAAAAAATTCCACCTAAGGAAGGAAAAGATATTAGTTCTCTGATTAAGGAGGTGACTAACTTGCTATTAAAGATTGAAAATGAAAAAAGCATTTTTTTATTATAATAAGGATATCATTGCTCAAAATGCATTAATACACTTGCATGAAAAAATCAATTCAAGAATGTTTAGACTTCACAAAGAATGTTTAGACTTCATAAAAAATTAATACTTAGCAATTAGCAAGATGGAAGATTATAGGAAGTTGGCCAAACCAACTTATCAAAAGTGGGTGAATAGAATTGAGAAGATGAAACAAATTGATTTGTGTGTGAGGGTAGACCCAAATGTCCCTCTAGTTTCTACGCTCACAGCTAAAATTGTTAAGTCACTTAAGATTTTTTTGGTTTTACGTAATTATATTGAAAATAAAAGGATGGAGCTAAAGGAAATAATAGAAGGATTTAAAGAAACATTGGTGCCACCTATTCTTAAAGAAGATAAAAGTTTGAAAGAATTTATTGACTAGAGAAATGAGGCCATTGCCAAGGTGAATGACATGGTAAAATCTATAGCACAAAATACGAATATGACACATTTTTAGGAGGACATTTCAGAGTTAATAAATTTCTCCATATTCTATGAAAAATTTGAGAAAGAAGTTACACAAGTGACACTAAATTACAATCCTTATAGACATGTGGAAGATCATATCCTCGAGCATAAATGACCAACCAATGATGAATATGAGGAGTGGGTAAGAATATATATACCTATTGATGACTCTAATAATGAGGGCCCACCTAAATAGCAATGATTTCTAAAGATATTCCCTTTTGATGGAGACAGGTATTTAAGATGAGAAATTAGAGAATCACATGAATCAAGAGATGTCACATTAGGCTGGTGAAAGGCTAACTACATATGTTATTCTTAGTAAGTCACATGCTTTTTTGTAACTAGAAATTTTTTTCAAATGATAAAATGACATGTGTCTTTTCCTTCCAAGTTTGAAGCTTGTTGCAACTCATCTCTATAAATGAGTTCCCAAGACTAGAAGAAGGGTCTGAATTTTGGTTTGAGAAATGAATATTCACTTTGAGTCAGTCCATCTTCTTTGCGTACTCATTTTATTTTGTTAATGAATCAAATATAAGTAGCTTAAGTTATGTGGTTTTCTAAGATATAGATATGATACTGATGTATAATTTTCAACTAAAATTAATACAATTTGAGAAATTAGTGGAGTTATGCAATATGGATCTCGTCTCTCTTTATTTTTTTCTTTGATTATTTGGATTCAATATCAAGTATATGTGAATTTCAGCTTTAATTCTTTTTGAATTATATCTCATCTCATGGTTTTTTATTAATATGATGGATTGAGTAATTTCCAATCATGGTATGAGAGAATCACAGGGTGTTACAAATAGATTGTGATAAGTATGGGATGTTGATAGTATATTGGTTTTACTTACAAGGTAAGGGAATAGATCATAGGTTGCAATGTTGGATTTATAAATTTGAGCTCAAAGGATAAAGATTGGTCACACCCCTATTCTGAATGGAAATAAAAGGTTACACAATAACAAAAACTTTAATCAAATTCTTTTATATTTCATGTTATATTATGGATCTAAATGAATTTTCCCATACTAGACTTAGGTATCATTAGATATGAATCAAAATCTCCACTTCACTCTTTTGGTTATCCTATAGTTAGAAGAATCAAGGCTTGTTGTCTACTTTAATGGGGATTATTGTTTAAATATTACTGTGAAGGGAGTGGTGATTAATCCCAAGGTATACCCACCTAAATCCTATAGAATTCAAAGGAATAAAGCATCTATTTTCTTATCAGTTAGTCCTATTGATTTTATTGGATATACTTGTCATGATTTATATCTAATTCCTATGTATAATCCTCATCTGAAAGGGTGATTAAAATCTTATAAAGTTAGGAGTCAACAATATTGAATTCATGTAAGTCACCCAAAAATTATACCAACTAAATCATTAACATTAGTGAACATAAAAATATCATGCATAATCCTTGTTCTAATATATTCCAAATTTTTGGCCTTTCATCTACTTCCAATGAAGCTCAGTGATGTAAACTATGTATCTGCTAATGGTTTTTCCTAGATATACTTAGATAATTTCTTCATCCCAACATACCAATAATTTGTTCTTATCTTAAGAGGCCTTAGATATTAATGTTGTTTAAATAAATGAAAAAATATAACCATTCAAATTATCCAACTTGCCAAAAATCTCCCCCTTTGGCATTGATAGCAACACTTAGTGAAAAATTGACTAAGTGTCAAAATTATTCAAAAATTCAAAATTAATTTTACCGTAAACTTTTATCTTCTATACATATCTAACTATCTTTCCTTTACAATCCTTAATACATATCTACTTGATTCCTTATGTATGTGCAATACTTATTTGATTAAATTTTTCATTTTCTACTTACTCCCCCTTTGACATCAATAAAAAAGGTGAGTTATCTATGTACAAGTCAAAATTGTAATGCCAATCTTCTTCTTAACTCACATACCTCAATATACATGCAAAATTCATTCTCACAGTCACATGATTTGTATCTTATGATTCATTTTTCATTAAATCTTCTACTTGGGTGATTTCACATATAGCATAGTCTTATATCTTTGCTCCGTTTATGTCCAGTGGAGTGAATTATTCACAACTCTTTCTTGAAGACTTCAAATTTTTGAGTTCCTTCTACATCATATCAAGTTTGGGGTTAGAAAAGTTATTAATAAGGTTTAAATCTCCCCAATATCCCATCTCTATCTCTCTAAAGTATACTAATAGAATCATAAGTTTTACTTAATCCCTTATCCATCTCAATAACATGTAAATTTTTTTTTTTTCAAATTCATTAGCTAGTTGTTATAACTTATCCTCATCTTCCTCGATGCATTTAGTAAAATCCTCTACATAATTAGTTGAACTAGTACATTCAATGTAGATCTTCTTACCCTACTGAATTCATACTTTGATATCCTTTACACCTTCATCTATTGCCTACACATAATTGGATATATGTTTGTATGTACTTTTAAAAACTATCCTAACTCAAGATTTGTCTTCGGTCCTATTTTAGCTACTTCTAATAATAAAGAGTAATGACTATCAAAATCTTCTATTACCTTGCTCAAATTTTCTACAATGTTGTTTCTTAGAATGTAATGTCTTCTAAAATATATCAAAATCTTGCTCAAGAATCTTCATGTGTCTCTTAGACTTCTTCTCAAACTTTTCTTTTGCATTTTCATATGTAAACAATGGTATTTTTAAAAATACATCTTCGTCCATGTCATATTTTACTAGCTTGGTAATATCTTGGCTCAAGCTACTAGTTGGCAACAATTCTTGGAATGAAGTTTTTAAAGTAACATGAGTGGTAATCTACTTTTCCTTCTCAACTATGATATTACCTTTCATATTTATCCTTTGTACAAGGGAAGTGGATAGAGTTTCCACTTGGTTATTATCATCTACTATGGGAAATGCATATTCATATTAGTTTTCCATATATGTTAACTCTATCTGATCAACATCCATAATTTTTTTCCATTCATCCTCTCCTTGGTTCTAAACTTATTCTTAATTCTGATTATTATCATCACTATCAATATGACCTACCATATCTACCACCTCTATCATGATTTATGCAATGATAGTTGTATTTTTTAGATTTTTCTTGACATTTTCCTTTTCTTTCTTTGTCTCTTTAGGTATAGCATTAAAAGTCACTAATATCCCACTTACAAAGAAATATAGCTTCTTCTAAGTGATAAACAATTGATTAGTATCATCTACCTCATTAGTAACCTTATATGTAGGTTCATTAATACTTTACCCACTAATCTTATCTTAGGTTTTAATGTAGTGTGAGGTAGGTGAATCTTTGAAGGAGATGACCTAGCCCCCAACAAGTAACCACATAAAAGAAGATAAAATATAGAAAATATATTTAGATCCAAAACAACACCAATTCTCATAGTAGAATCATAAGATTTACATTCAACACACCTGACTGCAAGGTCTTCTAGGTTATGGCCATATATAAAGAAATTACAATAATAGTTTTGCAAGACTTCACAAGATCCAAACTCTAGCTAGTCCAAACCCACAATCTGGTAGAAATCCCAAGAAGAATCTAAACTTATGCTCGCTACCAAGCCACATTCATGTTTCCCAAGCCCATACTTAGCTACTAGTTCTGCCAAACTTCTCTCTTCTCATATTCTCCATCTTCTCCATGCTCAAATGATGTCTCAAGACAAGAAAATAACCTCTATTTATATTAAACCAAGCCATAAGTTAGTCTAGCAAGTCACATTAAATAAACACTCAAGCTAAAAGTTGGTCTGACTAGCTAAATTAAATACATACTTAGGAAAAGCCCCAAGTTTATAATGCATAACTAACTCTTATGACAATGTAGAAGTATACACCCTTAGGCATAGATCCATATGCCATCCAAAAATTTGAATCCAAGAGCACACAAAATAACTTGCATAGATCAAAGCTCGTAGAAATAATCTCCAAAGCCTGCCTAGGAAATAGGAACATGTTACTAGTAGCCACCAAAAAAGGATCTAACTCCAATTTGATAACTCCAATCCTTATGCACACATAGGAAAAGGTCCACCAATATGCCTTGAACATAAACTTTAATGCTCCAAACATAGATCCACAAAATTTGAGCTCGGTTCTCTTGCATATAAGACTACCACTACCCTAGGATGCTCCTGCATTAAACACCCCATGTGTAAAGAAAATATTTTCTTAATAGCTAGAAGAACATTTTCTAGGATTCAACACATAAATCTTGAATTGGTTTTTCAAATACATGTCCTCCAAGTTATCAATTTTTACTTTCTTATGTTTGTTCCACTTCTACAAATCTTTTCTAGAAACAAGAAAATACTCACTTTTCTTCTTCACATCCTTCCTTGGTGTACTAAAGGTGTTTTTTCCATAATAATCTCTAACCCTTTAGGAATCCTTCAACTAAACTTGGCTACCAAAACATAGGTTCCTCATATGAAGTTTTGCATCCTACAAAAGAATCAAGGAAAACTACTTGCCACCCTTCTCAACAATAAACACATTCTTGACACAATCATGCACTACCCTACAATAATATTGCCAAAGTTTATTGAGTAATATTTGATAACTACTCATGTCCACAATATCACACAACACTTAATCAAGATACTTCCCAATTTTAAAATTAACAAGACAACACTCCCTCACTTCTAAAGGATGTTCATCTTGCAACCAATTGATCCTATAAGAAGAATGATGTCTCACTTTCTTCAAACCAAGCTTATGAACCAACTCATTGGCAACTAGCTTATTGGTACTACTACCATCCATAATCACATTTTAGTATTGATATAGTGCAAGGAAAGTTAATCCCCAAAGGAGATGACTTAGCCCCCAACAAGTAACCGCACAATAGAAGATAAACAACAACAAAGAGATTTAGATCCAAACAACATCAATTTTCATAGTAGAATCATAAAATTTACATTCAGCATGCCCGACTCTAAGGACTTCCACTTTATGGCCAAATATAAAGGAACTAAAATAATACCTTTGCAAGACCTCACAAGATCCAAACACCAGGTTGTCTAGACCCATAATCTGGTAGAAACCTTCAGAAGAATATAAACTTCTGCTCACAAGCCACCAAGTAGCCTTCTTGTTTCCCAAGCCTAAACTTAGCCACTACCTTTGCCAAACTTCACTCTTCTCAGCTAATCCATATTTTCCATGCTCAATTGATGTTGCAAGACAAGAGAAGACCCTCTGCTTATACTAAACCAAGCAAAAGTTGTCCTAGCAAGTTACATTAAATAAAAAATCAAATTAAACAAATACTCAAGCCATAAGTTGGCTTGATAGACTAAATTAAATACATACTTATGATAGGCCCCAAGTTTACTTAACCAACTCATATGAAAATATTAAAGTATGTCCCCTTAGGCATACATCCATGTGCCAAACAATGGTCCAAATCTAATGCCACACAAGATAAACCACACAAATTAAAGCTGACAAAAATAATCTCCAAAGACTACTAAGGAAATAGTAACATGTTACCAATAAGTACCAAAAAAGGCTCTAACTCCAATATGATCACTCCTATCATTATACACACATAGGAAAAGGTTCAATGTCTCAAACATAGCCCTAACTATGTGAAACATAGATCCACAAAATTTGAGCTCGATGCTCCTACATACAAGATTGCCACTACCCTAGGATGGTCCTACATCAGGTTTAGTGGCATGAGACTTCTTAAGACTAGGATCATTTAGTATGTCCATTAGTTATTTTTTAGTTTATCTCCTACTTCATCATGTAAGTCATTCATTATCTTTACTAACCTCATCTTTGTCCTCAACTTAGGTCTCACATTATCCAATACTACATGCATCTCATCATATGTAATGAGTGTTCATATCTTTCACAACTTATCTTATATCATTTAATTTTCCTTCTCTAATTCTCCTAACCTCTTATCATCCCACTTATTGAATAAATGATTAGGGATACTATCCCTTCTAAAATTCAACAAATATTTGATGATATAATTTTCAATCATACCTTGTTGATTCTCACCATACCTCCAATAATACATTTGAATTTGATCCAATTTTATATCATGCTTAGTTATAATTGTGATAGACTTCAAGTCTATCTTCCATTTCTTCCTTTCTACCTCAACACCAATCTATGGATCCTTAGGTGCATCCATAGTAACAAGTTCTTCTTGTGCTTCTTCAAAATTTACTATTTTCTTACCATTTTGTTCCTTCTTACTTTCTATGACCTTAGGCTGCTTAGGGTTAGGAATTTAGGCTTTTTCTTTCTATCTTGGGGTCCTCTTAGACTCACTCTTCTCTAGTTGTACTATATTCACTGATGGAGGATTCCTTATGGATCTCCTTGGTGGATTGTGAGGTTTGAGTGTAACCTCTATAGTTGTAATCTCCACATTTGCAACATCCTATAATTAATTGCCTCTAAAGTTGGCTCCCTTGCAGGATCGTTACTTGTTCCTTCAAAATTGGTCCTAGAGGGGACTTCATTTGATCTTTTGATTTCTTGCCACTCTTCCTTAGTTATCCCTTCTTGGGTGGAAATCATTTCAACCATCTTCTCTACCTTTCTTTTTCTTGTACCTATGTATAGATAATCTCTGACTTGGTTGAACTTTTCTTTATAAGTTCCCTATCTCTCACATTACTTGTCAATTGGCACTTTTTAAACTGATATCTAGGCCTCTCCTTAACATTATATATTTGAGGTTTTCCTATTATTATATAGTCTCAAATATAACTGCAATTAAGTTCTTAACATCATAGTGATTAAATACACCATTACAATTCTTCTAGGGAATCCACCAAATTATTCACAAATGCTTCCAAATCATCCTTATTCTTCACTCAATGCTCTCTGCAATCTCAAATAGCTCAAATTATGATGAATTTTTCAATTTTACCCTTTAAATATTTGGTAAAACACTAAGTTATTAATGCATTTTTGTGTAAGCATAAAGTTGATACTGATATAGAACATGCTAAATTTTACAATGTTCCTCTATAACATCAAATCAACATCTATGAACTTAGATACAAGATCAATGATAATCGTAGATAAATTTGCATACCTTAACTCATCAATTAAGGAGACTTATATTTTTATCGTAAAGTGCTCCCCCTCTAGCTATGTTGGATATTTAGATTATAACAGAGGGTTCAGTGCTAGGCACTACATCCACTTTCTTCTATGTACATATCTATTTTTTCTCTTTCCATACTTTTGGGATGGCAATACTTTCTTCTCTCACAAATTTCTTATCAATGTTCTTATATTATTTCCTATTAGTATTAGCATTTATTCTTCCACCATAATTATTTCTTCTAAAATTGGGTGTTCTTATTGTATTCACAATTCCATTGAATATACATAATCAACTATGTAACCCAAATTATTGCAAATATGACATGTAATGACTAAATTTCCATATCTTGGCCCAAACTAATTTACTTATAATTGTTAATCTCTTCTCGTGTGTCCAATTTTTTTACATTTATAGCACATGACACCATTGTGGACGACATTATTCATTCTCAAAGGTCTACTTGCTATCATGTTAGTTCTCTCACTTGTTTTCACCCTAGATCTTTGATTAGGAATTTTACATTCATGTGATTTATGTCCATAAGGAAATCAATTGAAATAATATCCAATAAAGGGTCTTGTACCCACATTACCTTTTCAATCCTTCTTCATGTTCCCATATTTCTTCATGTACAACATTTGCATTTAAATGATTTCCTCTATTCTCTATGTTTCTCATTTTTATCCAATATTTGATTAGGTCCATGCCAAATTATTATCCTATAGTGTTTAGAAGATTCACCTTCAATATATTTAATTATTTTCATATCTCTTTTAGGAATTTGTGTCATTAATTGCTCATCTAGTTTATTTGTACTTGAATATGACTTATCAAGGTGTAGATTCATTTAAACAAGTTCACCTTTCATAATGTTGTTGTATTTCTCAAGTTATTTGTACTTCAACTTTGAATGATCAAGTTATGACCTCACCTTGGGAAGTTGAGTGTTCAATTCAGTAATCTTATCTTTCATATCTTCTTTTGGTTTAATCTCATCTAATATCTTGACCATCTTTAGTGATGTGACTTCAAGCTCATGCCAAGGTAAATTTTAGTGGCTAATATTCAGTAATTGGCTAATTTTAGATTACTTTTTTTAGAAATGTTTGGCTAATAATTTAAGATTTAATGCAACCTAAATTACCACATTTTTATAAAACTTCTAGTTATAAAAATATTTAAAATTGCCCATAATTTATTTTATTAAGAAAATTAAACTCAAAGATTTCCCACAATGTTCAATACATGATTAAATTTGATTCACTTAAATATTATATATTACTCAAGAAATTAAAATTAATTCACCAATAATTATCATAATTATTAGTTACTTTAGGGATATATCACCAATATTTAGTTTTCTCTATTGATTTAAAATACAATGTAATAATCTTCATAATATTCCATGAGGTAAAGAATGTTCAAGTTTGATTTGTAATGCTTATGGGGGCTAATATTTCATTTGGATTGTGGATCACAATAGAAATTAATGGCCTTGAAGTAATTGTGGGTCCTACTAGAATTAAAAATATTATTACATTTATGTTACACATTGCAATGAGGATTATTAGATTTCATTTTAAAAATAATACCAACTAAATATTATATAAGATCTATAGTGCCTACCCCTAGTTTACTTTTCACTTATTATTGTCAAACTCTTTTAGGCCAACTTTATAATTATGTTTGATGATTAGTGGTATTTGTTTTCCAGATTGTTGGATATTATCCTTGCTCAGTTGATTATATGATGAGACTACTTGGTACTAGTTATTTCATGTATGTATGATTATTCCTTGATGATAAAGATTGTTTATAGTTATTTCATTTATTTCATGATGTTAGTTAGATGGGTTATTTATATGGGTTTTCTATGAATATTTACCCCATACTTGCATGTGTATGGTGTACCTGTATTTTTTATTTTATGTATGATGTTTTTGCTATGGTTGAGGGAGGGAGTTGTAGTCACTTGCTAGTCAGGATCTACACGATGTACCACTTCTTGCCATTGCCTATTTGGTTTAGACTATGTGTATGTACATGCATGAATTTTAAGTAGATTATAGGTACTGGGTATCAACTTTCCTGAATTGCCAGGATGAGTGTACCCTATCACAAATATCTCAATGGTAAGAGAGGGGAGATAACTCTTGAGTTCAAATCTTATCCTTAAACCATTTCTCTTAAAAAGTAGGGCAAGAATCTAAGTTTTCTACCTTCCAAATTCGTCAAGTGACTAAACTTGTGATTATAACCCTTGAGTTTGATCTAGTTTTTTTTTACTTTATTATGGGTTTTCTTTTCAGTCTTATGGGTCTGTGATTATTTTCTGTTATAATTTAATCAAATTAAAAGAATTATAAAAGATTTAATTTAATGTGAATTTTATAAAGAAAATTCAATATTTAATTATATTTAATTAATTGAGAAATTAATTAAATAAAAGAATTAAATTTATAAATAAAGTTATAGTTCTAATTTTGGAGCATAATAATATTAATTTAATTTAATAATAATATATTTAGGAGATCATTTTTGAATAAATTTTAAATATTATTATTACTTAATAAATATTTTTATCAAAAATGCTTCAAAAATTAAATTAAAGAGAGAAAGAAAATTAATTTAATAAAGATATGTTAAATGGTAAAAAGTGTGCATGAAAATGTAAAAGTTAATAAAGTATTAAAAAGAATTTGATAACCGAGTTCCCTCACATGATTGCACAATTAGAGCCCCAAATTAAGGGAGAAATCTTTATTAGAGATGTGGAGCTCATTTTTCAATAACTAGGTTTTGGAAAAGCGACTTTTAGAGAAGGAAGTTTTTAGAAGGGGTTTTCTCGTGTTCTTCATGGGATTGCGTGTTTATGTGTTAACATTAGATTCAAGTAGAATCTTGTGATTAATTTATGCAATAAGATTTCCATCTTTCCAATCTTCTGTTTGCTTCATGTTTGGATAGATTGGTTCTCAGATATTTGTAGATTTGTTTGATATCATTGATGAAACTCTGTTGTGAATCTTAATTTTTCTTCATATCAAAGCTATCTATGTTTGAGGAATGAAGTTTTTGAAACCCTCATTCGTTTAAATTTTTAAACAAATGTATTTGTGGATTAAAAATTGAATTCTAGAATATAATTTCAAATGCTTTTTCTAGGTTTCCCTATCAGAGTAATTGATCACGTTTAAAAAGAAATTAGTGAGGGGGTGTTTGTTTTATTTTTACATACCAAAAAAAAATTTAAAAAATAAAATAAATAAATAAATAAATATATATCTAAATTGGTGGGCGGGGGCCACAACCCCCCACCTACCCCTTACCTTTTTCCTCCCCCCTCCTGCATGGTAGAGAGGCTCCTGCTGATGGCCATTAAGGTCACCACACGACAGACTTTGTTGCCGTGATAGTAGGTACTTCCATAGGTAGTACTTTGCTATTGTGATAGTAGAGCTGCCCACGACAGGCTTTTCAGGCCAGGCCAACGAGCCTTTAAAATTGCAAGGACCTTTGCTTTATTTTTTATTATTATTAAAATTTAATTTATTTAAAATTTAATGTATTTAACTTTTAAGTTATTAACATTTTTAATTTAATTAAAATTCAATTATTAATATATTTGATTAATAGTTTTCTTTTAATGATTAAAGTATTTCAATTATTAAGTAGCTTCTTTAAAATGTATGTTATCAACAATTAATTAAATTAATTTGTTAATAGGACGTTAGAAGGGAATTGATTAATGAAGCTCATTATAATATTTGGTAGTGTTAAATAATTATTAGTTAATTATTTAAATCTAAGATCCTTATAAAGATGTCAGTTTGGTGAGTTGGTGGTTATTGGGTGATCAAATTTTAAAATGAACATGGGTTCAATTATATGGGGTTTTTTAATCAACTTTATCAAATCAAAAACTTACATTGAAACAAAAATTTGAACCCTATTATAAATTTAACTATGTATTTTCAAAACCAACAGAACTACGAAACTACATTGTATGTTGTATGTTTTCTTGTATGTTGAGTTTGGGGTTGACTTAGAGTGTTGACTAGGTTTAGGATGTCTACCAAAGGTCGGGAGTATATTGTTTTGACGATGTCATGTTTTGTTACAAGTATGTACTTGACTTTTAATCAGTCCTATTAAGATGATTGTATGGGTAAAATCTGTGATGCCTTTTCAGTAATTTTCCAGTTGCTTGCTTAAGGACTGGAGAGTATTTATGGTTATATGAGACTTTCTACTTTTGTTGAAGCCTAGGGTAGGTTATCTGTATGTGATGTTGGAAAGTGGCTTGCAATGGAGGATGAGGCCTTAAAGAGGCTAACGGGTAACCCATTGTAGCTTATTTTAATAAGTGATAACATTACATTAAATGAGAGTAAAATGAACTAATAAGAGTCTTTTTCTTTCCTCACCCATGCCTTGAGTGCTAGTATAGACTAGGATGGGAGTAGAGAGGATGCTTGGTTGTAACCTTGCTTAGTTAGTATGCCTTGTTAGTACGAAAGGATACTAGTGCCACATAGAGTCATTAGGGGGCCAAAGTATTAAAGGACTAGCTAGGTAACCTCAGAGTTGGCTCATGCAATGAGACTTGCCCACTTACATAGTAGATTCCCTACATGTCTTTGTTTGCCTCTGGGTTTAGATGTCACATATGTCTTGGTACCTTGAGCTAGATTACTTTAAGGTTTTCCTTGACCTAGATATTACTTTTGACTTTTGGGATTGTTATCCTATTCTTGACTTGAGACTATCCCCTTAGCATGGTGGGAGTGGACCCTTTTCAGGTTACCACGAGCTCAGGTGGTAGTGCTTTTTACTCTTACCATTGAGATCTACCAGTTCAATGTTGTGGCTAGAGTTCTATGTTCTACATTTCCTTTCTTTCTATCTTTGTGCACTATGATGGATTGTTATACCTATTGTATTGTATTTTTATTTCATGGAATTCAAAGAGATGATGTAATTTTTTTATGATGTATATTCTTTAGCCTTTCATACCTTGTGACCCATATAGTAAATGATTTTGTATTTCGACTATTGCCAAGTGGGATTCAAGATAATTGTATATTATTTAAATGGATTTGAACTTATTCTTTAATGTGGATGTATTATATATATTCATTTTAGTATTAATTAAACTCAAATGTGATTCAACGTCATGAGAGCCCTAAGAATTGTAATCTATTTTATGGTATGTGCTTATGTGTATGTTATTTCTTCTGTTATTTTATATCTATTGTTGTTATGTTATTATCTTTCAAAAAGAAAAATTGTTGTCAAACTTAGTGAACTTTAGGTTATTTTCTTTTGGGTTCCTTGGTGGGACATTAAAATGTCTCTTAAACTGATCTCTACATATAGCACAATAATTTCCAATAAGTATTCCATTTTAAAATGGAAGTATTTACCATGGCTTATTGCTCTAGACAGGGTTTTTTCTATACAGGACTTTGACTCTAACATCAAAGCAAGGTTTGCATTACCAACTTGGAACACTTTGGGACCACTTGGTGGATCATTGAAGAGAAGAATCTGAAGGCAGATATGAACATTGTCACATGGAAATTATTTCTAGTCCACAACCTGAGACAATTCACTATGACCATAGTAAAGTATGAGTGTAGAGTCTATGAGCTCATGCCCTATGTGGGGATCATCAATAGCTCATCATAGTTGGTACAACATTTTATCAGAGGTTTGAATTATTATCTAGTTAAACCTAAAACCCTCAAAGATGTAGTACATCGAGCCATACTTGTAGAGAAGAGTCTTACTCTAGGACATGGTGGCTTTGTGGGAGCACTATAGTATCAGGATCCAAGGTTAACCACAACTCAGGTGGAAATAGGAAACCCCCTTATCCTAAGAGAAATTAGAACCAACAGCAACCTTAGAAATAGTAGCTACAGAAGGGATCATACCCTTTGGCACAGAGTGGTGGTAGTGGTTCTAATGCTAGGAACTACCATAACTCTTAGCACAACAAGCAAAATTAGAACAGTCAGCTTGCAAAGAGCAACTAGTCTTTTTCTAGTAAGGCTAGCCACCAGTAGTTGAGTGCACCTCCAACAGAGAGGGAATCTGGTAGAGGCATGGGATGTTAGTCTTGTGGATAGTTTGGACACATTGTAGCCAACTACCCACAATGAACATCTCACTATGCAGGTTCTAGGCTAGTAGTATCTTAGCCTATAGTTGGAGATGTAGGTAGAGCTCACAAAGTATTTGCAGTGGTGGACCACTGCCAAGAAAATTATCAGGGAACTATGGTTGAAACTACAAGAGCTATCTGAGGTATACCTCTCTCCATCTTATTTGATTTAGGTCTTACAAACTCTTTTATTTCACCATCCATAGTTGCTAAATATAAGCTAGAGGTGGTAAAACAGGGCTTGGGTTGGAAAATGGAACTAGCCTCAGGCACTAGGGTTCCAATAGATTCCTTAGTGCAATAGTGTGAACTAAACCTAGGAGGGTTTTTTATGTTAGTAGACCTTCGGTTCATTCCTCTTGGTTCTTACAACATGGTTTTAGGTATAGATTGGTTGGGCTCTCATAGAGCTAGTATTGATTATAGAAAGAAAGCCATTTTGTGTAAAGATGATCAGGGGAAGGATTTAAAGATTATGGGTATCTAAAGACCTATATCTCTATGGATGATATTCACTATGTAATTAAAGTGGAGCTTTCATAAAGGATGTCAAATGTTTTCCATTATAGTGAGTGAACTGGAAGAAGAAAACCATGTAGGGAAGACTTTAGACCATCCTATTCTACAAGAATATGTGGATCTCTTTCCTAGCGAGATTCCAAGTATGCCTCCAAATAGGGATATTGATTTCAGCATTGATCTTATTCCAAGAGTGGAGCCTATTTCTAGAGCTCCTTATTGGATGACCACTCAGGAATTGAGTGAGTTGTACCTACATCTTGAGGACCTTCTAGCCAAGGGTAGTATTTGATCAAGTGTATCTCCATAAGGAGCACCAATGCCCTTTTTGAAGAAGAAGGATGGTTCATTGCACTTGTGTATTGACTATAGACAGTTAAACAAGGTGACTATAAAGAACAAGTATCCTTTACCAAGGATTGATGATTTACCTGATTAGATAAAGGGAGCCACAATATTCTCCAAGATTGATCTAAAGTCAGGATACCACTAGCTTCACATTCAAGATGCTAACATTTTCAAGACTTCCTTTCGAACTCACTATGGGCACTATGAGTTCACAGTAGTCCCATTTGGGTTGATGAATGCTCCATTGGTTTTCATGTGTCTGATGAATGGAGTGTTTTGTTCCTATCTTGATTGATTTTACTTGTGTTCCTAGATGATATTTTGATATATTGTAGATCCTATAAGGAACATGAAGAACATCTATGATTGGCTTTGCAATGCTTGAGAGATAATCAACTTTATGCCGACTCGACGAAGTGTGATTTCTTTTAATCAAAGATACAATATTTATGGCTTATCATATTAGATGATGGCATCTCTGTAGACCTATGTTAGAAATTTGTAGCTTCATGGATCTAGCCAGTTATTATCATAGGTTCATCCAAAACTTTTCTAGAGTAGCATATCCTATCACTTCCCTTTAGAGGAAAGGAAAGAAATTTATATGGATAGAGAAATGTGAGGACACATTTCAAAAGCTCAAGGAACTTTTGACCAGTGCACTAATATTATCAGTACCTAATCTAGTAGGTGACTTCATGGTGTGCACAGATGCTTCCCTAGAGGAGATTAGAGCAGTTTTGATGCAAGATGGATGGATGATCGCTTATGAATCGTGTAAATTCAAGGATCACGAGTTGAATTACCCTACACATGATCTTGAGTTAGCTAAAGTAGTTCATACCTTAGTGAGATGGAGACACTTCTTTCTGGGACACTGATTTGAACTTCATTGTGATCACCATAGTCTATCGTACATTTTTACACAGCCTAATCTGAATGCTAGGCAAAGGTGTTGGATGGAGTCCCTTTTGTGGGTATGATTTTGAGGTGAAGTATATCTAGGGAAAGGAGAATATGTTAGCTGATGCTTTGAGTCATAGGAGACATGTGACACTATCTTTGACTCTTAGTGTGGACTTGAGGGGCCATATACTTCAGGCACTTCATACAAATACTTGGTATCAAGAGGTGAGCATGAAGATAGATTCAGGAAGACTAATGGAGGGCAAGTTTTCAGGTTATGTTTTGCAACCATATGACATTTTGTGCTATTCAAGAAGGATCTGTGTACCACTATTGGATGAGTTGGGTACATTGATCCTATTAGAGGATCATCATGCACCTTACTTGGTACATTTAGGTGTCAAAAAGATGCATGCAAATTTGTGATGTCTATACTATTGAATAGGGATGAAGCATGATATTTTTGACTTTGTGGCTAGGTGTCTTGAGTGCTAGAGAGTCAAGGCAAAGCACCAACATCAAAAAAGACTTTTATAGCCTAATTCCATTCCTTCATAGAAGTGGGATATCATCTCTATGGATTTAATTATGGGATTACCTTTGACTGCTTGTCATCATAACACTATTATGGTCACCATTGATTGGTTGACTAAAGTGGCACACTTTTCATGGATGAGGTCATCCTACACATTAGCTTCAGTAGCTAATGTCTTCATGTGTGATATCATGAGATTGCATGGTATTCCCTAGAAGATCATTTCGGATAGGGATCCTATATTTACATTTGCATTTTAGACATCCTTATAGCATGATCTTGGAGTGCAATTGAACTTCAACTTAGCTTATCACCTAGAGATAGATGGTCAGACCAAGAGAGTGAATCTAGTTCTCGAGGATATGTTGAGGATGTATGTAATAGATAGATAGACTCTTTGGGAGGATTATCTTTACCTAGTAGAGTTTTCTTATAATAATGGGTATCATAGTTCTATTGGAATGACACTATATCAGGCTTTGTATAGTCATCCTTTTCATGCACCTTTGAGTTGGGAAAGTCTTGAGGATCACATCCTATTGGGTCCTGAGATGCTTTGAGATATGGAGCAACAATTAGTGTGCATCCATTAGTATGTGTCTATAACACAAGATAGACAAAAGAAGTATGTTGATGCTCATAGGACGGATAAGCTATTTGCAGTGGGTGAGAAAGTTTTCTTGAGAGTGCATCTACAGAAGAGTCTAATCCGTTATGGAAAGTGTTCAAAGCTAGCATCTCATTTTGTGGGACAATTTGAGATTCTTGAGAGGATAGGTCCAGTTGCCTATTGTCTTGCATTGCCACCCAACTTAGCTCATGTTCATGATTTTTTCCATGTTTCTATACTTAGACCATATATTCTTGATGTGATACGTGTTCTTGATTGGAATGCATTATAGGTAGAGGATGGGTAGCTAGCTTTGGAGCCAGTTCACATTATGCAACAATGGGATTTGACCCTCAGGGGTCCAACCATAGAGTAGGTAAGGGTCCAATGGGACCCTACTGATGAGTCATCAGCTACATGGGAGGATGCATCTGGTTTACAGGATTTATACCCTTACTTGTTTATAGGCTTCCAAGAGTAAGCCTAAGTCTAGGGAGGGTGGATGTAGTGCCTACCTCTAGTTTACTTTTCAATTATTATTCCTAAACTCTTTTAGGCCAGCTTTATGATTATGTTTGATGATTAGTGGTATCCATTTTCCAGATTGTTGGATATTATCCTTTCTTAGTTGATTATATGATGAGACTCCCTAATACTAGTTATTTCATGTATGCATGATTATTTCTTGATGATAAGGATTGTTTATAGTTATTTCATGATGCTAGTTAGATGAATTATTTATACTTGTTTTCTATGAATACTTACCCTATACTTGCATGTGTATGGTGGACATGTATGTTTTATTTTATGTATGATGATATGGTTGACAGAGGGAGTCGTAGTCACTTGCTAGTAAGGATCTACACAATGCACCACTTCTTGCCATTGCCTATTTAGTTTAGAATATATTTTTATGTACATGCATGGATTTTATGCAAATTGTAGGTACCGAGTATCAACTTCTCTGAATTGCCAAGATGACCGTACCCTATCACAAATATCTCAATGGTAAGAGAGGGTCCGAGATAACTCTTGAGTTTGAATCCTATCCTTAAACCATTTGTCCTAAAAAGTAGGGCAAGAATCTAAGTCGTCTACCTTCCAAATTTGTCAAGTGACATAAGTTCATGATTATAACCTTTGAGTTTGATCTAGTTTTTTGTACTTTATTATGGGTTTTATTTTCAGTCTTATCGGTGTGTGATTATTTTATATTATAATATAATCAAATTAAAATAATTATAAATGATTTAATTTAATGGGAATTTTATAAAGAAAATTCAATATTTAATTAATTGAGAAATTAATTATATATAAGAATTAAATATAAAGATAAAGTTATAGTTCTAATTTTGGAGTGTAATAATAATTATTTAATTTAATAATAATATACTTAGGAGATCATTTTAAAATAAATGCTAAATATTATTATTACTTAAGTTAATAATTTTTTTAATAAAAAAAACTTCAAAATTAAATTAAAGAGAGAAAGCAAATTAATTTAATAAAGATATGTTAAATTGCAAAAAGTGTGCATGAAAATATAAAAGTTAATAAAATATTAAAAAGAATTTGATCAATAAGTTTCTCACATGATTGCACAATCAGAGCCCCAAATTAGGGGAGAACTCTTTATTAGAGATCTAGAGCTCATTTTTCAATAACCGGGTTTTGGAGAAGTGATTTTTAAAGAAGGAAGTTTTTAGAAGAAAGGAGTTTTCTCATGTTCATTGTGGGATTGGGTGTTTGCATGTTAGCATCAGATTCAGGTAGAATCTTGCGATTAATTTATGCAATAATGTTTCCATCTTTCTAATCTTCTGTCTGCTTCATGTTTGGATAGATCCGTTCTCAAATATTTGTAGATTTGTTTGATATCATTAATGAAACACTATTGTGAATCTTAATTTATCTTCATATCAAAGCTATTTGTGTTTGAAGAATGAAGTTTTTGAAACCTTCGTTCATTTAAATTTTTAAACAAATGGATTTTTGGATTAAAAATTGAATTCTAGAATATAATTTCAAATGCTTTTTTCGGGTTTCCCTATCAGAGTAATTGATCACATTTTTATAGAAAAAATTATAAAAAATAATTATTGAGGGGGTGTTTGTTTTGTTTATATATATATGTTGGTGGGCAAGGGCCACCAAACTTCCCACCCACCCCTTACCTTTTTCCTTCCCTCTCTCGCATGATAGAGAGGTTGCTATTGGTGGCCATTAAGGTCATCACACGATAGATTCTACTGTCGCGACAATAGAGTTGCCCATGATAGCCTTTTCAAGCCAGGCCGACGAGCCTTTAAAATTGCAAGGACTTTGTTTTATTTATCTATTATTATTAAAATTTAATTTATTTAAATTTAAATTTATTTATTAATATATTTGATTAATAGTTTTTTAAAAAATTATTAAAGTATTTCAATTGTTAAGTAGCTTCTTTAAAATGTATGTTATTAGCAATTAATTTGTTAATATGACATTAGAAGGGAATTGATTAATGAAATTTATTTTAATATTTAATATTGTTAAATAATTACTAGTTAATTATTTAATAATTATTATTTAAATTTAATATCCTTATAGAGACATCGGTTTGGTGAGTTAGTGGTTATTAATTATATGGGGGTTTTTTTGAACTTTATCAAACCAAAAACTTACATCAAGAATTTACATTGAAACAAAAGTTTGAACCTTACTGTAAATTTAACTATGTATTTTTAAAACCAAATAGAACTATGAAACTACATTGCTTGTTGTATGTTTTCTTGTATGCCAAGTTTGGGGTTGACGTAGAGTGTTGACCTAGTTCAGGATGTCTACCAGAGGCCGAGAGTATATTGTTTTGATGATGTCATGTTTTTTTGTAGGTATGTATACTTGACTTTGAACCATTCCTATTAGGATGATTATATGGGTAAAATATGTGATTTTGATCTGTGATGCCTTTTCAATAACTTTACAATTGCTTGCTTAAGAACTAAAAAGTATTTATGGTTATACGAGATTTTCTACTTTTGTTGAAGCCTAGGGTAGGTTATCTATATGTGATGTTGGGAAGTGGCTTTCAATGGAGGTTGAGACCTTAAAGAGGCTGACGGGTAACCCATTGTAGGTTATTATAATAAGTGATAACACTACATTAAATGAGAGTAAAATGAACTAATAAGAGTCTTTGTCTTTCCTCGCTCATGTCTCAAGTGCTAGTACATACAAGGATGGGAGTAGAGAGGACATTTGGTTATGACCTTGCTTAGTTAGTATGACTTGTTAGTATGAAAGGATACTAGTGCCGCATAGAGTCACCAGGGGGCTCGAGTATTAAAAGACTAGTCGGGTAACCTTAGAGTTGGCTCATGTGATGACACTTGCCCACTTACATAGTAGATTCCCTATGTGTCTTTGTTTGCCTCTAGGTTTAGATGTCACATATGTTTTGGTACCTTGAGTTAGATTACTTTAAGGTTTTCCTTGACCTAGATATTATTTTTGACTTTTGGGATTGTTATCCTATTTGGGACTTGAGACTATCTCCTCAGTGTGGTGGGAGTAGACCCTTTTAGGGTTACCATAAGGTTGAGTGGTAGTGCTTGTTTACTTTTGCCATTGAGATCTGTTAGTTTAATGTCATGGTTGGAGTTTTATGTTCTACATATCCTTTCTTTCTATCTTTGTGTACTATGATGGATGGTTATACCTATTGTATTGTATTTTTATTTCATGGATCTTAAAGAGATGATGCAATCTATTTTATGATGTATATTCTTTCAACCTTTCATACCCTGGGACCTATACAGTGGATGATTGTGCATTCTGATTATTGCCAAGTGACATTCTAGATAATTGTATATTATTTAAATGGATTTGAACTCATAGTTATTCTTTAATGTGGATGTGTTATATATATTGGTTTTAGTATTAATTAAACTTAAATGTGATTCAATGTCATGGGACCCCTAAGAATTGTAATCTATTTTATGGTATGTGTTTATGTGTATGTTATTGCTTCCGCTATTTTATATTTTTTGTTGTTATGTTATTATCTTTCAAAAAAAATATTTGGAAAACTTAGTGAACTTTAGGTTATTTTCTTTTGGGTTCCTTGGCAGGGCATTAAAATGTTTCTTAAACCTATCTCTACATATAGCCCAATGATTTGAAGTAAGTATTCCATTTTAAAATGGAAGTATTTACCATGGTGATTAATAAAATTATTATTATTATTGAGATTTGCCAATATTTTCTACACAAAAAATATGATTTCAAAATAATTTCCAATGTAAATAATGTTTTAATTTAAAAAATTGAGATATTTCTGATGGAAATTACTTTATTTTTCAAAATAATGAAAGATTTGCCAATATTTTATATCTTTTTTTGGAGGGGGGTTTCTTAAAGTTTACCTTGGCTCATGCTAGAGAATTTTATTCTCTTTCTTCAATTTGGTAATGAAAACTGAATCCTTGATCCAATCAAATAACTCTTTCCATTTAGCCCTTAAAGTTTCAATTCGATCTTTCATCTCTTGATAAGGTCTTGTACATCCTTAAGCTTATTTTCTAATCTTTCTTTTTTTATCATTAGCTTGATCGAATTCCTCAAGTGCAATTTTATAGTTCCTTTGCAAATATGTTGAATGCATTGTGACCTCCCTTAATCTATTAGACTTCTTCTGAGTAACTAGGTTCTAATACCAATTGTTAGCAATAGGAATTCTAAGGAGGGGGAATCAATGTTCCAACACTTTTCACCCAACTTTTGATTTCAATAACTAACCATAAACATGCATAAATAGTTAAATTGAATAAAAATAAAGAACATGCCATAATGGAGCTCATAAAACCATATTATTTTAACTAGGGAAACCTTGGCCAAGGGAAATCCCCACTAGGAATGGTACCCACAAAATGATACACTAATAAAAATATACCCAGTAAAGAGTTTTAACCATTTTAGGAGTTCATTACACACAATTAGTTCATCTATCCTTGTTAGAGGAATTGACCTTGTCAAATGTGTCAACCCTATTAAGATTTGTATTACAAAAGGAGCTTACTTCTCATACAACAATATACAATCTATAAAACCAATAAAAGCAATATAGATATTGCACCAAAATTGATTATACTGATATCTTTGATATCTGACAAGTCCTTGTGTCTTCCTTACATATTATCGTGGCCATATAATCCTCTTTTCTGATTTGGCCATGAAAAAATACATATCTCATCATAAACAAATCTCCCATGACATAATCATAACATAGCATAATATTGTATATCTTTTCCTATAAAAAAGATCTCCTTATAAACTCTTATCTTTAACTTTGTCTAGTTGGCCTGAATAAAAAAATGTGTTACATTTCCAAATATCTTTATCACAATATTATAAATGAGGGTAAAAAACTAGGATTTCATCCCTACATTAGTAATTTCTTAATGTAATTCAATTCCTTAGTCTAATTATCCAATATTTACCATATAATCTAGTTCTATGATAAAAGATGAACTTCATGTAATTTACCCAAAACTTATACCAACTAATACATTAACATTATTGTTGTGGTTCCACAATACACACCCCATTTTCGATTGGAAATGGAGACCCCCTAATTTATAAATAAAAGTGGGGTTTTATGTCCCTAGTTGTTTTTTGTTTTCGACTACTATCTGGTTTGCTAGTTTACAACTATTACTTAGACTTGGGTTGGCTTGAATGCCAACAATTTTATATTCTAAACTTTAATAGTATGTTAAGTATTATAGGTTTTGATATTAGAATCGATGTTTTTCTAATAGATGTAAATGGTAGTGTGTTGTTTCTGAGATGGGTTGGTTTGTTTATGCCAACAGATTATACTTTGAACAATCATAGTATGGTTAGTATAACTATTAATTTAGTTTAGTTAATTCTCTACTAGCTAGTTGTTTCTTGGTTGTTAGGGTAGTTCTCTGCTATAGTGATGTTTCTTGTTTGTTTTTGCTGGTATTCTGTTGGTTGCTAGCATTTTTTTTGTAAGGGTTGACCCCCTTGTTTTGGCTGCTTTATATTTCAAAAACATTATTGTTGTGGTTCCACAATGCACACCCCATTTTTTATCAGAAATGGGGACCCCCTACTTTATTTTTTGGCTTTTTGGATCCCTAGTCTAGGATCTAAGTCCTTCCATAATCTTATCTAATGTCCTAGTTTATGTTTGGGTCCTGACTATAAAACCCATTTGTCAAAAAAATCAGAATTCTAATAGAAAATTTAGACAAGTCTTTTCCAAAATTAAAAGGCACACCGACACATCTAATTTGGTGTACTAGTGCACCAATAGTGTGTGAAAAGTGGTACATCACCTTTGGTAATGCATAGTTATACACTTGCATAGCACCAAAGGTGGTTGGGAGTCTATACAAGCTTCCCCCCCTTCTCCAATTTTCTTTCCTTGTCTTCATTTTTTGCATCTCCAACTTTTCAAGTGCAACTTCATACTTTAGGAGGTCTACCTCCCTCCTCGCTCTACCTTCACTTGATAAAACATAGACATTAATATCAAACATAAAAAAAAAAGGTGTGCATCAGTGCACCTGCCTGCGTGTGCTAATGTGTACCTATTTTTACATTCCAAATTAAAGCAAAAAATTCAAAAAGAAAACAAAAGCCTTAAAATACTAAGCAAATAAACCTATATAAGGTGTGCTACTATGCACTGTAATAAAAGCAATCAAAATTTCCTAAGTCCTAAATGAGGTGTGCATTAGTGCACCCCATGAGGTGCACTGATGTGCACCTCATATGTATGAAGTTTGCTTTTAAAAGGTAAGGGCACACCAAGTGCACCTATTAGGTGTGCCATGTGTGCCATATCATTTTTTTTGCATTCCAAGGATCAATAATTAGGTTTTTTGTCCTTTTCTAGATAATCAAGTTTTAGGGTTTTGTTTGTAGGGTGTCGTTGATCCATTTTTTTAATTTTGAGCTAACAGATGTAATTCTTTTTTAGATACAATGGCATCTTCTTCATCCTCCCTTGGTGAGAAAATGACACCAAAACTAATAGTGTTTAAGTTCTAGGGTGTTCCTACAAAATCACAGTTTCAAGATGATTGCTCTGAGATTCGAGACATAGATTTGGGGGAGTTCTTAAAGATATGCAACAAACCAACTAGGAGTTTCTAGATGATCTCTGCATTGATCTGATTAGGGCTCATTAATGTCACATCACACCTAATGTTAGTACAGTCTTTAGAACTGATCATGGCACTCACAAAACATTTTGTTCCTGAAGAGAGGGTAGTCAAGAGCATAATGGGAGAGATCATTCTCAATATATGACCCAAGAACATTGAGAAAGTATTCCATCTCCCAAGGGTGGATTAGTTCATTAGACTAACCTATGAGCAAGCAGAGAGATGGTATCACAAACATATTGATGAGGCTTCTGAGATCATCCAATCATCGTACCTTATAGGCAAGACTCCTCTAGGAAAGAAAACTAGAAAAGTAGACATGACAAGAGGATACATGAAGAAGGATATTAGATACTCAATCATACTCTTGAGCAGAGTTATGGATTTTCTAGCAGGCGGACACTTGAATATTTTTATGGTGTATTTTATTGAGACAATAAAGAAAGGAAAGATGCCACTAGATTGGGCTTCTACTCTTAGATAGAATTTAGGTGAGCAGTTGGTGGTGGCTAAGAACAATAGGAAATTTCATATGACTTCGTATTTACTATACCTGCTAGTTGTGAGAGCAACATATTATCCAGGGCTCTATAAGAGGGGCAACATGTAGGATGCAAATGCATGGTCATATATTGTATATCCTCAGCTAGTGAAGAAAAGGCTTTTAGAGAAGAGCAAAGAATACAAAATTGTAAACAATGCTTTTATCTTCACAATAATCTAGTTCATAGAAGGAGATTACATGAAGAGAATATCAAAAGAGGTAGTTGCACAAATATCATTGGTAAGAGCTTATTATATCTAGTTCTAAATGTTTACATATTTGAGGGTAGTGAGCACAACTATTGACCCTACGAAGCTCCCTAAGTATTCTAGTGATAGACTAACTATCATCCTAGAGATTTCTTGACAACTCTTGTCTACATATGACAGAGTTAGAAAGCAACATAAAACATGTTGGGTATGGCCTATGACTATAGGAGCTTTTTAGGTAGGTTGGAGGAAAGATATCTCCTCTTTTGAATGTGAATGGGATCAATATCCCTTGGAAGAGTATAATTCTCCTCGACCGTATTTTGATAATATTGGGAGAGTGCAATACTTAGCAGAAAAAACATTTCAACATGGAGAAGCTATTGAAGATCACTGGATGAATGTGACAAATGACTGTGATGTCCACATAAGGGATTATTGAAGGATGACTTTGTATCTAGCAAAGAAGGCCTTGAAGATAAAGGTTCTATTGAAGATAGTGCAATAGGACACAAAGGAGTTACTTGATCCATTATTTAATAGAGATAAAATTGGTGAATGATCTATTATGAATGTTGAGATAGAGAATAAAACTTAGATATCAACCATAGGGTGAGGCACGCCATCAAATTGACACAGGATTGGATCAAGAAACCATTCAAAATTGATCCAATTCTGGAAATAGTAATCTTCCATGCGCAGGCTTGTCCAGCTAAAGGTAGAGGGAGAAAGGTCACTATCCCTACATTTATAGCTCACTCACTAGTAAGGCCAAAAATAATGCACCAATTTGATAGGCCAATTGGTTATTATCAAGTTCAAAAGGGTAAAGGTAAGGGCAAGAGGAAAAGGAATTTTCCTCAAAAAGCTAAACCTAAAGAGGGAGAAATTTTGGCATCTCCATAGCAAGGAGAGGAAAACATACAAGGGTCAGAGAATGTAGAGGCCGTACAAGCCCAAGATGATCCTCGAATACTGTTAGTTGTACCAAGCCAAGAGGAAATAGAAACAAAAGTGCAAGAGGTTTCCCTACCTTGATAGGTAGAGAAAGCCTTCCCCTTAGTGCCTAAAAGAAGGAAGATTAAGACTCCAGTAAAGAGGAGACAAAATGTGATCAAGAAAGTGATTCCTTTTCCATCAATCCCCAAACCCATTATGGAAGAGGCCAAAGAAGAGGATGATGAGGAGGAAGAGGACAATTTACCTTTGAATAGGAGAACTTGGCTAGCCAAAGCCATAGAGGAGGAACAGAGGAGAAGCTCCACAATTACATTGCCATCTATCCTTGATGAACCCATGTAGACCACTACATCAAAAGATGAAATGTAAAAGTGGATAGATGAGCAGGATGTGATGGGTACTGATGCCTTTTTGATGTGAGATTTTGAATTTATGCCTATGGGTATTGAGTTGGTTGGGGATAAGATAAGAGACACTCCAACTAATCAACCTCAACAAGAGGATTGGACTTAGATGCCCTATGAATCACAAGGACCTGAGGAAGTTTTGGCATCTCAACTACAGGTCATATTTTGTGTAGACAAGGGATTGGCTACCTCTCTGCCTCCTAATACAAAAGTTGTATAGGTCTAGATGGAACACGAAGAAGAGCCACAACAAGTATCCACCGATGAAGTGTTAGAAGAGGGATAGATAAGTGAACAACCTTAGCAAGCTTCCTAGGACACAGAGGTGAGAACTATGGGCTCCACAGATATAGAGACTACTAGCATAAACAACTCACAAGGGGAGAAGACTCCAGAAAGGAGTGATAAGGGGAAGAGTATAGGTGAGAAAACTCCTTCATCCTCTAAAGGTAAAACCCTAGTATAGCATAAACCAAGGTGGCTTAGAAAAGAGGTAATAAGAAACAAGAAACAACAATTCACTACTGAGGAGGAGGATAGAATGGAATTAATAGAAGTTTTAAGGAAGCCTGATTCACCTCTAAAGGATGTGCAAGCACTAGCCTTTGTCATGAGTGATAAGAATCAAGACCTCTTTTCTCATGTAGCTATCCCTCCTTCAAAATTAAATGTTGAAGAATTGACTCCAAGGGATTATTAGATCCAGGAAATTATGCTTGGGAAACCAACCTTGGAGACTGCAAAGCTGATGGTAATAGTAGGGATGAAGGAGGTCTTTAGGAGATTAGAGTAGGATGGGGCAGAATTGATAACACTTTGGTAGAAAAACAAAATCCTAAGGGTATATTTGAGAAAATTTTTTGGCCCCTTGGATCCCACTAATGCCAAGGAAACTTTAAATGCTGCAATTCAAAGAAGAGATAGGGGAGCAGTATAGTTGGACCCATTTTTGAATGCTTGTTAGCAATGGCGAGAAATTTTGAGGAAAAGGGCATATTGATTATTCAAGGGAATATTAAATTAGTACATGTTATGTAGGAAAATTTGGATAAGTTGGTAGCAATTTTGAATCAAGATTTTGGATGAAGTGCATACCTGGGGGAAAGACTTGTAGGCATTACATGCAATAATAGGGCAAAGGTACTAGATGTTAATGGATGCATATATGACGAAGGAATTAGATAAGATAGATGATTGGATAAAGAAGATTATAGATAGTAATAAAGTAATGGAAACATTGCATGACAAGATTCATAGCTCAAGGACCAAGCCCAAGAGCGAATTTTAGAAGCTAAGAGACATTATAGTGATGCATGTCTAGACATTTTTGAGGATGATGCATGGGAAAAGCTAATACGATTAGAAATAGTAGTTGAGATATTTTATAATTTTTTTGATGAAGTTTCTAATGATGAGGATATCTAGCAAGCATTTAGAATGGAAGAAGCTTTATTAGAGCTTGATAAAAAAACTTGGGGATTTTGTAGAAACCTGTATAGAAGTGGATAACTAAAGGCAGCAAGTAAAGGATAAATATAATGACTTAGATTTATTGGATGTGGCTGAAGTCACTGAGATAATTGAAAAATTCAAGGGAAAATACCTAGACGTAGCTCTGGTATAAAGGGGAACAAAACCCAGATGCCAAAATTTCAATTTTGACACTTAGTGAAATTTTGCATTTTTGGAGCCTGCTTTTTGAGGTGCACTACTGCACCAGGTGTGCTACCATGCTATGCACTGGTGTGCATTTTGAAATAGTATCTTGGAAGATTTTGAAGAAATCAGAGGTGCACTAACAATTAACTGCCAGTTCCAAAGTTAGAGCTTTCCATGCATTGGAAACACATTCTGATAGCAAGTTAACTCCTACGGATGTCTAGTGATGATGGAGCTTCTATTTTTGCCACTTCCAAACACTCCTACATCAATTGGAGGCTCTCTTCTTATTTTCTCATGTTTTCTTTTTTTTGAGACATATAAAGGCTCATGCATCCAATTAATGATATAAAAATGGATGGAGTCCTACTTAGCACAGTTAGATAGATAGTTTGTATGTAAACATACTTGTTTTATTAGTTTAAAAACATATGATTACATAAAGATATCTCTCACTCTCAACACAATTTGAGGAGAAAATTTCTTATAAATTTTTTATTGTAATATGTAATCAAGGCCGTCGTTATTTTGCAATAAAATATTCTTTTGGTGCTTGCATTTGGAGTGTAGTGATTCTTTTCTAAGTTTTTTATATTTTGTGAATGTATTTTCATGAATGGTAATTGAGCCAAAAGTTTATTACATTATTTTTGGTTGTGTGATCTTTTAATTCTAGTGTTTGCTATGATTTTATGAATTCTACTGATGTACTTAGTTCGAGAAGAGATCATCATCTTGTTCTTGCATAGCTTTTTGTCTCACATGAGTGCACTTTCCATGGCCTTTCAATTTGATGAAAAGTGAAACATCAGATGGTTACTGAATTCCCCATCGACGATTACATCAGTGGAATTAAGGAAGTGCTGCTCCTACTTTCATT
Source organism: Cupressus sempervirens (assembly GCA_028749045.1). Classification (NCBI taxonomy): domain Eukaryota; kingdom Viridiplantae; phylum Streptophyta; class Pinopsida; order Cupressales; family Cupressaceae; genus Cupressus; species Cupressus sempervirens. The sequence continues at coordinate 650,775,406 of CM053789.1, read as the reverse complement.
GGTTACCCATTGATCTTTTCAAAAGCTTAACTCTCAGACATGTTGTTTCTATAGTTTATGTCCTTATTATTTACTTTTCATGTTATTTTCTTAAATTTCTTGTCACCTTATCTTTGTTATTTTCTTTACTAACCCCTTGGTTAAATTAGGAATTCATATAGTTGAATTGTTAGATTACATTCATCATCAAACAAAAAATTAAAAAAATATGTTTCTTTTTGTGCATTTACTCTTTTGAAGCAGCAAATACATTCTACATCTTATCTGAAGTTATTAGAACCAGAAAAAGCCTCCTCGCGAACACTCACATTTATCTTCAACTAAGCAAATTCTAGTAGGTTGCAAGATCACCTAAAACCTTGGAGTTGATCCCCAGATTAGCTTTTCAAGAGAGGAGTTTGAAAGGATTCCTGTCGTTAAGCATCATGCAAAATGATAGCTCAACAATTATCAAACACAAACATATAATATATATTCCCTATTGTACCATATTCCAAAATTATGGCCTTTCATCTTCTAGTAAATCTCATAGATGTAATCTATGTAATTGTTGACAATTTTTCTTGGATATACGTAGACAAATTCTTCATCACAACATATCAAAACTTTATCCTTATCATAAGCAACCTTAACTGCTAATTGTGTTTCCATATGAAAACATACAACCATTCACATTATGCAACTTGCTAACAGACCTCTCTTTTTAAACACACCCAAGGGAGAACTACGCATATATAATAATACACTCCAGTATGTAGAATGACTCTTTGGATATATAGACAATTAATATCTAACAAATTCTCCATTCAATGACACAAATCTTAGTATATTGAAGAAGATTAAATATTTTAGTCACATTGGTATTTTTTTTATATTAATGATAGAAAAATGTCATGAATCATAACAATGTACAACCAACATGTGTTCTACTATATATACAAGTAGAATTAGAGATGCATCTTTAGTAGTGGATGATGTTTGCAATATTGTGATTTTTGTAAAAACCAAATTATAGAAGATTGCAAAAAAAGTCGCAATAGAGATTTATGATTGATTCCATCAGAATGAATTGTCAAAAGGAATGTCTATAGCATATCTTATTTTTTGCAGAATACTTGATTCAAAAGAGTTTCGTAGGAGGTTTGTTTGAGGCTTTATACCCATCGATATATTATCAAAACATTTCATTTTGACAGGACACACACACACTAGACTTCCATATGCAAAAGGAGAGGTTTAGGCAACATAGTGAGCAATAATGAAAGTGTTAAAGAGAAAAACACATCAAGTTCAGTGGTTGTGTTGTGAAAAACTCAATTGAGAAAGGTGTATTTTAAGGCTGGAATGAAGAAGGAGGTATAATGTCATTTGACCAGATAGGTTGGAAATTAGATTTGAGTAAGTGGTGACACTTGACAAGCTAATAATTGATTTTCTTGAACTACTACTAGGTATCTAATAATTACCTCCCCCCCCCCCCCCTTGTAATCAATTAATTAATGAATCATGAATCATATTTCCAAATCCAAATTGGTTTCTCTAAAGAAATGGAATTCACTTTTGAATTTTTCTTTTATCAACTTTCTAGAATGTTGTAATTGAAACTTGAGTAGCACTATTGTGGTGTAGCCTTATGGAAATTGGTTTACATAGAAAACACAATATTATTAGGATCTAATATGTTCTATTTTTTGTTGTATTATCTTTGTTCTCTAGTTTTACCGTGTTCCATGATTTTTTGTATAATGTACTTGGAATTTGAGTAGCTTACAACTCTACTATGTTCCATGAATTATTGTATAATATCTATCATAAATATGATTAATCACTTTAATATTTCTTAAGTAGAGAATTAGTTGTCATCACACAATCAACATGTGCTGATGTGAAATAATGACATGTGGCTCTCCTAGTATAGCAATAGTCAACTCTATCACATTTTTTAAAAGATAAGCCTACTACTAGAGTGCAACTAAGCCATAACTTTTCATTTGACATACTGTTAGAGACCTTAGTGAGATTATGTTTTAAACAAATATTAATATTTTATAAGTTGTCAATCTATATTTATTGCATATTTTTAAAAATAGTCATTTCATCTTATAAAACATTTGAAAATTAAATGTTGCTCACTCATTAATTGGTAGGTCCTACCTCTAATGTATAATTTTGGACAATAATACAAAGTGTCCCATCTTCAATTTATAAATATATGTAAAATAATAGAATTAACACCAATGTCAATATTTTTGACCCTTTAATATCCACAACTAATGTTCAAAACTATGGCTTAGGTTTTGTTTGATCATTTTGCCAAAAACTTGTGACACATGTTTGTGGTGCTTCATAATTGCTTTCAATTTAGACTATTCATTATCTCAAAAAATCATTTCTTGTCAAAATCCCATATTTCAAATAATCCTGACTGAAAGCATCAATATCTACGATATTTCAAGAACAAGTAAGTTCTTAGTTGTCATTTTATTGTTAAATTTCCTTTATCCACCATAGGGTTTTCTTAGTACTAAATTTGGGCGTAATTTTATAAAACAATCATTCTAATTATGAATTTTCAAGAACATGAATTTTTGATATTCAAAATATTTTTTGAGTAATTTTTGATATGAGTAGAAATCCAACATGGTTTAGGTAATAGTAAGAGATGCCCAGATGAAGATATTATTGCTAAATTTCTAGGCTCTTTGAAAGAGGAAAAATGTTAAACGGTAAAACAATTCTATTTGATATAGTCTTGGATAATGAAATATCTTGCAAGTATCCTTCCACCCAATTTAGTTTGAGGGATTTGTTCTTGTACTTTTGCATTTAAAATAGGGAAGCCCCAATTCTAGTGAACAATTCATGGAGATCATATTGGGAAAGATTGTCATCCTAAATATTTTTATCAATGTATATGTTATTAGAATTGTAGGAAAAAAACCTCTAATCCATATAATAGGCCCGCCTCTATAGAGAAGGGTGGTTTATTTATTAGGTTGGATAAGGAACCTTTGTTAAACATGTAATCTAAACTATAATACCTACATGCCCATTACTTATCTATCTCTATAAAGGAAATATGAGACACAAGTAGTTTCAAGGTTTAATGAATTCTATTTTATAGAAGGAGGAAGAAGAATAGGAAGCTAATTGCATTTTTGGAAACTAATTTTAAGCCCTTTGATTGTGAAATTTTTGAGGAATACTTCTTATAGACACACTTATCATTTTTCCAAGTTTTGGGAATAGATGTATGGTCCAAGATTCCTATTTCTCTTATGATGGTGGCTACCAAAATCTTCCATACATATATCAATACCTTTTTTGAATTTTCCTCTTTCATTTTTAATGATATTCATGAATCCCTACTTGATATGAAAAATGGTATCCCTATTGTTTTATTTAGGTGGTATTCTCTATTCTACCACATTCTTTTGTATGGTGGAAGAAAGGTTTCTCCTTACCCTTAGGGGCCATAGATGAATTTGATAAATGTAGATGAACAAAACTAGAGGTTTCCTATTCAAGAATGAATATATTTATTGGACATACATTGTGAGAACTCCAATAACGTCATATTTTAGGATTCATTTATCAAAGTTGTGTTGCAAAATTTGGGGCACCTAATGAATTAGATAAATTATCAGATAGGGTGAGGAGGTTTTTTAGGCCACTTGAGATAGATCCCATGAAACACCATCATTAGAGTTTATGGTGCTCCAGTTAAACCGCAAGTTTTTCTTTCCAAATAGAATCACTTTCTTAAACATCATTTGGCAATTGAAAGAGTATAGAAAGTTTAATTTAAGAAATAAAAATATAAATAAGGGATCCTTCCTCCCAAAAACATTATTTTTCTATGATTTTGAGATGTTTGGAAAAGGAAGATTGAACCTATTATATTCCAAGCTAATTCCATACAAGATGAATTTTGCAATATTTAGATATTGTGATTTAGAAAAAAATATTCATGGGATCAAGACCAAGTCTAGAATGAGAGCCTTAGATTAAGAGTATGATCATTTTGACTAAATTATAAGTTATTCTTTTAATTTTGAAGTGCAAGTGAAAATATAGATGGAAGACGAAAACATGAAAAATATTGACCTAACATACAAAGTGGTACCCATTGACTTTTAGGAAAAAAGTGTCATAAATATTAGAAGCATAGACACAAGAGATGAAATTAGATCATTGACATGTTCTATATTTCTCTCAAATAATAAGTTTTTGTTGTTGGCTTCTGAATTAATAGCTTTTGAATAACCCAGTGATAAGAACACATACACCTAGGGGTAGCTAATTCCCATGGTCAATGCACCTATTCAAACACCAAGGCCAACTATAAGGTTAACCTCTCCTTCTTCTTCTTTAGGCTTTGTAAAATCTAGGCAGGTGGACCTTAGATTCTTTATATGGTACCAGTGTAAAGACATATAATTGAATCTAGATAACATATAAAAAACCTTGAATCTTCTATGTTTATGCAACCAATCACAGACATGAAATAGCTACTAACATGACCTATGAACGTGATAAACTAAGTGAGGGAAACTTCCTTTTAACTCTTAAACTAAAAGGGAAAAGATATTCAATTAAAGATTGAATCAACATAACCTGGGTATGCAACAACAAAAACATGCAATCTCCAAGCTGATCAGTCTCTTATCCATTGGGCATAAACTAAGTCAAGACATACACATGTATACCTAAATTATACTCATATACTCAAATATTTGATCTATCAATCTACATTGTAAATAGATATCTGTTTTCATAAGAAATCTCATACTTATTGAATATCCTCTTGGTAAAATCTACAACACTGTCAATGTAAATAAGCATTTACATGGCTTTTTGTTCCAATAGAAAATCTATCCATGCATACAACCTTAAGGGATTACAAAAAGGGTCTAAGCTCTTTTTTCTTAAACACAAAACACTACAAACAATAGAGGAAGGAGATGAGAATCAGAATGAAACTAAGAAAATGAAGCTTTTGTATTAATCTCATTGACACTAATATATCATCTATATGCCAGAACTCAGAGAATATACAATGAATGACTGTATCTTACGGATACCTCAAAAGAAACTACAACATGTTGTTCAGAAAAGAGAAAATACTGAAAATATGGTCTCACAGCAATTGGGGAGACTCCCAACCCAAAAAACTGAAATTCTTACAATGAGAAGAGAAAGGAATACACAGACAAGAAAAGGCTTAGATTGAAATCTAATATTGACAAGTGTCCTACTAAAAACTCCTCTTTTTGTTTTTATTGAACTCATGTCTTCCTTCCTTCCTAACAACTTTGATATATCTCCCTTAAAGAAATGAGAAAAACATCCTTTGAAGGAAAATCTAATATTAGATAAGATATGAAAGTCTTCAATCTGATCTAGTTTGTCCTCTACTACTCTTGTCGTGAATCTCTTCAACTATTCTAACCGACAAAACTTATTGTCTACATCTGCCTTTAAATCATTTAAGTCTTTCTTTATAGCTACTTAGTGAATATGCTCTCATGCAAATCTGATCTGAATTTGATTGCATTCCTTCTGAAAACATCAAACTTGCATAAAAACTGAGGATGTCCTAGAAATCATAAATTTGCCTATAGCTTCCTCCACTTAAGACCTATGCAAAAACTGATTGCAAAAATGGAACATTTAGATTCTCCCAATTCTGATGGTATATTATACTACATATTTCTAATAAGAATAGTGCCTTTAGAGTGTAGTTAGAAAACCATGCCCAAGCCATGAACAAAGTAATAAAATTTAAAAATTTAAAATAACTATAGAGTTAAACTATATAATATCATTAAATTAAAATAAAATCTTTAAACTTTTGAATGATGAGCTCTCAATTGAAGATATGTGATTTTGATATTTGATTTTATTCTTACTTGCCTTGTCTCCAATCCCAAGATGCCACTTGTCCATTTCTTATTTGCCTGAGTGGTCCCCACATCACCTTATACAACATTTGAAACATTGTAATTAAAATCTTCCCATCATAAAATCTTAATACTAATATTTGACTTCAGCGGCCATACAATGTCACGATGTTATGACAAATCGTAGCATCTCAACAAAACTTCAATCCCTACGACATTATTCTCGTAGCTCTCATTTCTCTCCCTCACGATCTCCACATTTTCATCATCCCGATCCTACGCTTTTTGTAAGATCGTAGGCCTCCATTTTCCATCTTCCGACCATACGATTGGTCGTGGCATCGTATCTCCTCACCTTTCATGTCCCGATCTCACAAAATGCTTTCACTTGCCACGTTACATTAGTCTTTCGGTCTGGTTCAAAAATTCGTTAACCACAGTACCCATGGCAGACCCCTCCGCATTTGCTACGAATCTTCAAAAATGAACTGTGTTTTAAGTGCTCAGGTATTTAAAAACAGCGGAACCTGATGGCGTAACAAATGTTTCAACCATTCTATAGGCATACAACAGCGGCCTAACAATGGCTCCAATGGAGGCATCGATATGAAAAAATTCTTTCGTGCTCTGCTGGTCCCTGTTCTACTCCTCCGTCGTGGATGTTTTTCCTTCCATGTCCGCTGCCCTTATCTTGCGGGTGCTTCCATTTCCTCAACGTGGGTGCCCTATTCTATTCTTCAACTCCTAGTATTTCCTCCCTCACTTTGTTGACATCCCCCCTTTCTCAAGGTCTGCGGCTTCCACAATCATTTTGTTTTCATTCTAGCAATGATATCCCACTCCCCAATACGTAAACCTCACTCGCCGGAGTGTCCTTCTTCTGGTTGTTGAGTAAGAATTTGAACAGGTCCATGGTCACGAGAATAGATCTAATCATCCACCACATGCTTTATATGTTGGTAATGCATAGGATCTAGGGGAGAGGATCGAGTACTTGAACACGTTCCAATAGTTGTGAATGGAGTTGTTCACTTGATACCTACACTTGTTGACTTAATGTCCAATTTTTTTGACAACATTGTACCAATACTTGTGACTTTAAAGTTGTTAGTACAATGCTAACTACCTAAAATTGAATAAAATGTACCTTTAGTTATAAAAATGAACCAATGATGTGATGCCACATCAGTTGTTCAACTATGGGTACCTTTTATGCACGACCATTGGTCTCACTTTTTTTTTGGGCTATTTTGGACAACTTGGCAAAAAGCATGCTGATGTGGCATCATAACAGGTGATGTGGACTTGAAACCTTAGTTATAAGTAGGTGACTCACCAAGTAAGCTACTATAAAAAATTGGGAGCGATTTGAAATTTTTACGTGGGATTTTGATAAGCGCAAAGTTAGGGTGTTCAAGTACTGGGTCCTCTCCCCTAGACCATCAATGCACCCAACTTTCTGCCACTGCATGTCCATTACACATTGTCTCAAAGCCTTTCGCGGCCAGGTATCCACATTTATAAAGTGTCTTGTTGATGCTGTCAACAGTGACATCACTGAAAGGTGTCACATCTCCCTCTTTTCCCACCTGAGTAGCAGCCTTTCCCATGATACACCCAATAAGTTGGCTGATAGTCATTCGAGAAAGAAAAGCATGTGGATTTACTATAATATCAGGGGTAATGCCCTCAACTATCTAGGACATGCCCTCCTAAGTATATGTCATACCTACAATTCCCTTTTGACCATGTCTACTACTAAACTTATCCCCAATTTGTGGTATATGGACAAATCTCATTCTAACTTTAACAAATCACAAGCCATCCTGATTGGTTGTCAACATAACTTGATCAAACATCCCACTTTCACTATGAGTAATACAAGCTCAAACTTTCCATTTGGGGCTTCATTGGGTGAAAAATTGCAAGCACGCTAAAGATTTCATTATCAATATAATTGTCTTTCTTATTTCAATCCCAATGCCTTGTCAATCTGACAGGATTATTCAGGCCCCAAAGTGGGTCCAATTAAATTTTTTTTTGAATTAAAACACCTGATCCTTCAAATTGATCAAATGAACACCTGACCCTAACTGGAATCAATTTCGAGCATTGAAATGTCATTTAGAACTTATTGGCTTTAAAAACTAACCCAAACAAATAATTGGGCTCTAAAAACTAAAATGTTGATACTTTGTTCTACATCCGTGTACCCTATCAGATTTCATCATATGATGACACCTAGATCAAAAGATATTGATTGTCAACGTTGCTCAGTCAAAAATGCCTACAAACAAACATGTTAGAAAAACATAAAATGCGTTCGATTTTGGCTTTGGAAATGGGTCAAATGAATATCTAGAGGCTTGAAAAATGGGGCGTTAGTTCATTGTCATGAGAGGAATATAAATCTATGATTTGGGATCATGACTAATAATAAAGTGCATTTGAAAATTGTGCAAAGTGAGGTACTAAGAATTATAGAACTGGAAACATCAGCAAAACTGTGGTTTTAGCAAATGGAATGGACCTGGGAAAGTGTGTAGATGGATTGGACATGACTCAAAAATTGGTACACTTCAAGAATTTTTAGAGTAGAACACAGTGGTATAATCCAATTGGTTTCATCTGTTAGAGTAATTAATTATTTATACTTATTAATTAAATCACTTTGATTTAATTAAATAAGTTGCCTATTACTCTAGTTTTCTTAAGCTATCTCTTAGGTACATATAATTAATATTTTATATTAATTATATTGTGCAACCTAACTTTTTTAGGCTTTAGGGCTTTCGTTCACCTTTAAGGTTGAACTCTTATAATTCTTTTTTCAAGCATTTTCATTCAATCAATCTTGGAATACATTTTTTCTCTCATCTTGTTGAGTTTTTTCAAACTCTTCTTTTTCATTCTTTTTTTCGGTTTCTCTTCAGTAGGTTATTTGTATGCAAGTGATTTTGGCAATCTGTGAAGTTGGTTTTCACAACTTCTACATGGTATCACAGCCTCCCTGCTACTTCTCTGTTGAATGATTTTTGAAACTGTGATTCGAAGACACAAACCCCAATTTGTTTGTGCTTTTTTCTTCAATCAAGAGGAAAAGCAATTTTTTGGAGCACTTTGGGCCCAAACGGATGCTGCCATTGGATCCAGAAGGCCATTTACAGTTAGGATCCATATAAAATTTGTATTTTTTGGCTTTCGTAGTGTCAGGAAATTTTTTTTTTGCCAACTAGGAGGTTGTACGAACACATTTATTACGATTTTTCAAAAACAAAATCTAAATTTTTTTTTTTGGGCCGCTCCGCCCAACGACCACCTGACAGCCACCCACACACCACCAGAGGATTGCCTGTGCCCAGCCTACATGCAACCACTGCCCCTGCGGCCCCGCCATCTCAGTAGCGCCAGTGTGGAGTCCTGCCCACATGGCACATTTTGCACCAACCTGTCGCTGACACGTGACACAAGTGCCACATTGGCATCTACCACGTGGCCCCTGCCATGTTAGCAGGTCTAGTCAGCACCACCACGTGGATGCCACGTGGCCTTCTTTTTTGCTGCAAAGGCCCCTAGGCCATCAAATTTAAGGTATGGTTTTGCCAATGTTAGCATGATGTCATCCTACATCAGCACCCCTGCTAGCACTCCAGGTCCTTTTTTGACCTACTCGCAGTTTTTTGGCCATATCTTGAGCATACAAAGGTCTTTTTTCGATCCGAAAGAAGCACCAAAAAGCTGGTTTTGAGATGGAGACAGTGGTGTAGAAGTTTTTTGGTTTTGATGCAGTTTAGTTTCTTATTTTTGTAGTTGAAGTTTGAAGTTCTATTGTTGACTTCGGCGAGTGTTTCTTGTGTGTCCCATCTCCATTTTTTGAAAACGTGATATTTTTGGAAAGCTGCTTCTATCTATTTTTCAGAAATGATGTAATTTCTTCTAGATTTTGCCCCATGCTCTTTCTATCATGTTTTTGGCATTTTTGCTCTATGATGGATATCTTGGGTATTTCAGGTCTGGGGATCGTTTTCTTGGCATGGGATCTCTTCTTTTGGGCTGTACTATCTTTTGTATTAACTTTTTTCCTATTTTGATCATTGTTGATATCATTTATAAGCATCTTTATGCAAACGCACTGAGATAAAGTGCCATTCTTGCATTTCGAGATCCTTTTCATCATTGTGGTTTGTTGTACTCGCACTATTTTATAAAGTGCCATGGGGGGGATAGTTGTTTGCCAGTTTTGCGCCCTCTTCCTCTTTTTCCTCATGCAGTGTCGGTGACACGTGCCTTTATAGGTGTCTGTACCTCACTCTCGATGTGTTTGGTTCCTATGTTGTAGGAGAATTTTGGCCCATCTTTTTAGTTTCCTGTCACCTCACCTCGTCTACATTAAGGGGGGGTTATATTGTTGGTTCTAATGCTTCCTTGGTTTGATGGTTCATTGAAGTGAGCTATGTATTCAGTATTTGATCCTATATACTAGGTGATTACAGTGGTTGGCTACCTATGCATTTCGGTGAGATGGATAACCTACCATATAGACACTCTCGGTTTGTGCCTTCTATTTCCATGGAGGATCTTTAGATTAGAAGTTTCTTTCTGACAAAGTTTGTGGCTTCTTCTACTTTAGTGGTTCTCTCCATGATCTTCTCTTTGTTCCTATCTTCTGGAACATTCTTTGCTATCTCTTTTTGGAGAGGGGTTTTTCCCACTGGGTTTTCTCCTTTGTCTCTGGTTTATAGAGATTTTCTTGTTTTGGGTACCTGATCAGGCCTTGTTGCTGGAACCCATTTTTTCTTGCTTTCTTAGTTGTGCTAGGTTGGCTTACCTCTCGAGCTTCTCTTAAGGGGGAGTGTTAGAGTAATTAATTGTTTATACTTATCAATTAAATCGCTTTGATTTAATTAAATAAGTGTTAGAGTAATTAATTTTTTATACTTATTAATAAAATCACTTTGATTTAATTAAATAAGTTGCATATAATTAATATTTTATATTAATTATATTGTGCAACCTAGCTTTTTTAGGCTTTAGGGCTTTCGTTCACCTTTAAGATTGAACTCTTGTAATTCTTTTTTCAAGCATTTTCATTCAATCAATCTTGGAATACAGTTTTTCTCTCATCTTGTTGAGTTTTTTCAAGCTCTGCTTTTTCCTTCTTTTTTCAGTTTCTCTTCAGCAGGTTATTTGCATGCAGGTGATCTTGGCAATCTGTGAAGTTGGTATTCACAACTTCTACATCATTTATCATGGATTCAAAGTTATGACATCTCGGACAAGGGGTACTGATCAATCTGCATTTCTTGACACCAGTAAATGGTTATAAATTGCATTTGGAATCGTATTTGAAAACTAATCAAATGGATTTGTCATAGGCTCAAATCTAAAAAATAACAAGTGTCTGACCTCTAAAATGCAATGAAAAAGGAATTTTATCAGTATGGTCAACTGGGTCAAAGATACATATGGTCAAACAAGGCCTCTATAAATTTAGGGCAATTTGCATCAACATGATAGAGATAAGTAACCAACTTCAAAGGATTCAAAACTTAGTCAAAACATATCAAAATGACTTGAAAATTGAAAAATAGATTCCTAGATATGTGTACTAAACACTCCCAAAATAGAGAGTCATGAAACCTAATCAGGTGCAAGATATTTAAATGCAAAATAGGCCTCCTATCACTTTTTGACTCTTAGGCAAAAATGTAGAATTGAACAATGCTCAAAATAGAACTTCACGAAATGACTCGGAATGACAATCTATCATCATAGGACACATAGACATACTTAATAAAAGGTTTTACAAACATAACACACCTCATAGACCTCAAAATGATAGTCAGGTACACATGCAACAAAATGCATTTATAAGGCTTAGAATTTTGAAATGGTACTAAGAATGAGAATGCAATTTTGAGTCCCATAATGGTGGTTTTTTATTAGATGGAGAGGAATTTTCTTCTATAATTATATTGGATTCCATAAGAAGGGAATATTTAGACTTTCCATCTATACCAACTAAAGAGAAAGCTAGTGAGTTATATTTTGGTTCCTACTATAGCCCTCAATATCATGCATTGATAGTATTGTCAATATTTCATGATGACAACCTTAAGAAGACCTAGATTAAGATGAGGGTAGGAGACCTTATTAGTAACATGACTTCTATGATTATTGATAGATTTTTTAAGGTCTTAACAAAAGAGGTAGTGAATTCTTGGGAAGATATTAACAAGGTTCAATAAAATACAAGTAATTTAAGACTTCAAAATGAGAAATTGTTGTAGGATTATAATAAATTAATGTCATTCCTACCTTCTCCATATCTTAATTCATCTTCTTTTAATGCTTCTTCTTCCCATCAACTAGAATCATATGATTCAAGTTCACTTTAGGAAATAAAGGTTTTCAAGGATGAAGTAGACAAGTTGGAAGATGAGCTCAAATAGAGAAAAGTGTTTGAGAAGAGTTTCAATAATGATGAAGAAAAGAGAGTTAATGATTTGGTAGAAGAGAATAGTTACTTTTCACAAAAGAGAAACAAAGTCAAGGTTGAAATAGAAAGGTTAGAAGATGAGCTATTGGTGATAAGCAATTCATCTATGTTGAATTCAAATTTATGTGACTACATGATGATCCACATCTATGATATTTCTAACTTATTTGGGGAAATTATAAATAATTTCATGATACAAGGAATGAGATTCATGCTAGCGCAACATACAAATTGAGATGCTTTTAAAAAATTGGATGCATCCAACTCAATGTCTATAAATGTTTCTCAAACATGGAAATTTGGATGATATTAGTCAACATTTCATTTGGAAAATTGTTGAGGGTTTTGACAAGTTACACATTAATCTAAAAAAATATTCTTTTTTATGACAAGTTAGTTCAATTGGTGATGTTTTATGTGGAAAAAAGTAGATTCTTCCAATTTTGAAAGTATAAGGTGACTTGTGGATCTTTTCAATCTATAGGTCTGATATTTATTTTGAAGTCATCCACAAAAAAAGATGATATGATAATTTTGGCATATTAAACATGGAAGTGGTGAATATAATGCTTGCCAAACCTTACTCCATTGAGTATTGGATGTTCACACATTTTGTAGGATTGTACAATATGCATTTCATCAATATAAGAATTATCATATGACAAAAGTTAGTCAATTTTCTAGGCCTAAAGTGTAATTAAGTTCTAGGATTTGCAACAAGGTTACAAAATTATAAAGAAAAAATCCTTCTGTAATTGTACATTCAATTTTTTGCTTGAGAACAACATGTAACATGTTACATATATCATACAATAATAAGTTGCATAGATTTTTTAATTCCAATATCCATTATTATGTCAACTTTATTTCTTCAACTTCATAGTACTTGGATCTAAAATTTAATATGTGTTTTTATCATACAATAAAGATTAATTATGCCATTTTAAGTTTACTTTATAGTTTTTCATTTTGACAAATTACACACAATTGAATCCACAAGCTACATTTGTTAGATAATCTTACAACCCCTTCAAATGCTTTAGTACAAAATCAAAATTCATTAACATCAAAAGCATTTACTTGGCATCCTCATCCTACATCATAATTAACACTTATAATCATTTCACTGTAAACTGTTAACTCACTATTTCTATTATTACTGTCTGTCAGTAATATAACTGTTATATTACCTAGTTGTTATTGATCAGGAAACTTAACTTGCAACATAACAACAATCACACATTTGACAACAAGATTTTTACTGTGGAAACCCTGTAAAGGGAAAAACCACCTATGACCTACAACCCAAAAAATTCACTTTTCTGAAGTGATCTTTGTGGGAGCCAACCTTGTTAAAGGTTTACATACACATTGCTAATATCACTTAGTTAGAGGATTTACACCAAAAGACCATCTAGACCTTATCACTCATTGATCTTGTCTAAAGAGTGACCTTCTCTAAAGGACTTATAAACACCATTAATTGATGTTACCATATAGACCTTATATACTTGTTATGTCCACTCATTTAAGAGATTGTTCTACTACAGTGGTAAGAAAGTAACAATACAATTTGATCTGTTAGGTTTAGCACTACCTTTCTTGTTCAATTCTATGTTCTGCTTGGTCTCTTTCTAATCTTTTTACTAGTTGATTCACACCAATTCATTTTTACTTTACTTTTACTCTTCTTTGATCTTCTCTCTTCTTGTCTTGGCTCACCTTGCTACTTTCATCTTCAACAACTTCACACTTCGATCTCCTTTCTCATTATTCAATCAACATTCAACCAGCAACCAAAAAATTCTCAACTACTCCTTGTATGGTAGTCTCATTCCTTACATATTCTTCCAAGTTTTTCCTCTTAACCACAATCATTGATCTCAAATTCATTGCATGTGGTGACTTAGAAAATAGAACTTTCATATAACTGTGTACTCTTCTTTATCCTTCTTCAGTATCCATCATTAGATCTTTATTGTATTTTTCCAACGATAGATCTTGTAGCAAACTTTGACTCATGCCTTTGAAGTTCTCAAACATTCATTATTTCCACCAAAAGTTGGCCTCAGATTCTATCTTTACAAAATTTATTTCTTGGTGTTATTGAGTGAACATAACATTTCACTTAGGCAAAACATTACTTGGTCAATACTAAAATTACTCATTTAATACTGAACTTTATCTTTTCCTTGCCAACAACTTGGTGATAACTGTAGTCACTCAGTATAGCTTTTATAGCTCACTACAATATAATATCACTCGATTGCAAAATAATCAAACCAACATTACATTATCATTGTCCAACTAATTCAAGTGTCCATTGAATACCATACTTATCAACTCTATCATCAACATACTTTCTTCAAATCCTCTTTATCAATAAATTAATATGACACTCTACTGAATTAGCATAATTTCTAGCCAACTAAGACTTTATATCAATGAAAATATAACAATTGATATAACTCTTTTACATATATTTCTATAGCATTCTTAGTTACATCATCAATTGAGTCTAGCAATATCCCCCTTTGATATTGATTACAATACATAACATATGATTTTACATTACAAAACATTACATAATATAATTAAATGTACACATTGATAAAAATTAAACTATTGAGCACTTTGAATTTATATTAGGTTCTTTGTATAATATTTTCTCAATAGGTATACTCAACTTGTATCTTCAGCAGTAGAAAAAATATTCAACATTTCTCCTCCTTAGGATATGATGTCTCCTTCTGTCCAACAAAAAAATCACTGAGTCTTCTTCTTCTCTTTGACATATTTACTCCCCCTTTGGTCTTAATCTTTGTCTACTGGCTCTCTCCTTAATGGTTCTCTCTCCATTTGACTTATTCATACCTTTCATTTAGTATACTTCTCCCATAGTATATTATGTATATCACTCTCCTTACAGATTCTCCCCCGCTTTGATAACAATGCCAAAGGTAACTATAAGTTCCAATTTGAAATAAAACCTATTAGTTATCCTTGTACCTTGCATGTACAATTTACATCAGTTTCATCACATTTATTCTCACAACTTCAAGAAACTCCTAAAGACTGAACTCTTGCATTAACTCTACAATTATGTTTCTGTTCATTCATGAATTAATGTAGCATGCATCTTTTACTTAGTAAAATTTGGTTAGGAGTAGAACCCTTAGTTTACCTATTAGATATTCAAAAGCATCATTAGGAAATGGCTTAGTAAATATGTCTACAATTTGTTCTTTATACTTCACATATTCAAACCTTAGTTGTTTCTCTTGTACTTTAACCCTCAAGTAATGCTACTTGATTGATATATTCTTTGTCTTTGCATGCATCACCAGTTTCTTTGATATATTTATTTCAATAATGTTATCACAATAAATAGTATCAATTTCAATTATCTTTTCTTGCATACCTTCAAATAGTTGCTTAATCCATATGATTTTTGAATAATTCATTGCAACAAAAATATACTTAGCTTTAGCAGAAGATTGCGAAATACAACTCTGTTTCTTTCTTATTCATATAATCAATCATTATCCTAAAAGGAAAGCTCCGCCACTTGTTCTTTTCTTATCATCCATATTACCAACCCAATCAACATCAGTATATACTTTAAGATTAAAGTAATCATCTTTCTTATACCACAGGCCAAAAACTTAAGTTCCTTTTAGATATATGAATATCCAATTCACAACAGTCATGTGTATTTGTCTTGGATTAGATGAAAACCTTACAACAATTTTGACAACATGTGCAATATTTGGTATACTATGCACAACATATTGCAATTTACCAATCATTGATCTGTATTGTGTTTCATTACTTGTATTTTATTATCTTTCTTAATAATTTCACTCCAATCACCATAGGTTTACTAACTAGTTTAGACTCATCCAATCAATTTTCTGTCAATATTTCCTTCACATTGATTGAGTCACATAAATACCTTTCTTTGTTTGATGAACTTGTAAACCAATGAAATTCTTTATCTCACCAAACATTGACATCTCAAAGTCTTTACTCATTTGATCAACAAATGTCTTACATAACATGTCATTTCCTCCAAATATAATGTCATCCACAAATATTCTAGTAATCAACCCTATATTATGGGATTCACATTTCAAATATAGATTACTATTCTCACTTGTTCTAGAAAATCCAATCTTAATCAAATAAGAATTTAACATTTCATACCATGCTCTCAATGATTATTTCAGTCCATACAATGCCTTGTTCAATTTGAAAATCATGTTCCTATGATCAGGTTCAATGAATCCTTCTAGTTGTTCTATGTAGATTTCTTCCTCAAGTGTTTTGATAAGAAATGAAGATTTGACATCCATTTGATAAACTTTGAACTTATTTTAGGTAGCATAGGCCATAGATGTTATTACGCCTTCCAATATTCCCATAGGTGCAAAATTTTCACCATAATCTATTCCTTATTCTTGAGCATAGCATTTTCAAACTAGTCTTGCCTTGTTTCTGACTACTCCATTTTCATTTAGCTTATTTCTGAAAATCCATTTTGTTCCTATCACATTCTTGTCTTTAGGTCTTGGTACTAATGTCCATGTGTTATTCTTCTCTATCTAATATATTTCTTCATTCATAGCATTTATCCAATTCTCATTTTCCAATGCACCCTTAATTGTTCTTGATTCATAATTAGCTATCAAATAGGTATTTTCTCTTAAATTACTTCTTTTCTGTACTCCAATTCTTCTATTACCGATGAGTTTCTCAGGTGAATGGTTCTTTCTCACATATTTTTCCAATACAGTTTTAGTTCTCATATTTTCATCATTTTCTTGCCTCAGTAGGGGTTCAACTTCCTCCTTAGGTTGTACTATTTGGTGTTTAGTTAAAGCAATTTTTAACTTAGAAACTCTTAGCTATAGCTTGGGTAGTGTGTCTAGTGCCTCTTGATATACATACACAAAATTTTTGTAATCTTTGGGTTCCTTATTTCTTTCCAAATCATTCTTATCTGCAAACTCATTAATCCTCACATATGCACTTTCCATCATTTTGTTAGTAGCTTTGTTTAATCATTTATAAGCCTTTCTCTCAAATGAATATCAAAGAAATATACCATCATCTCCTTTTAAATAAAATTTACCATTCCTTGCAACCTTATGATATAACACCTACTTCCAAATATTTTGAAATAACTTACATTGGGTGTATGACCATACCAAAGTTCATAAGGTGTTTTGTTTGTTCCTTTCTTCAACTAAATTTGGTTGAGAGTATAAACAATAGTACTAAAATATTATCTCTAGAACATTTTTGCAACATCTTTTTCAATCATCAATGTCCTTGCACAATCCACAATTTATCTTTTTCTTCTCTTAGCAACTATATTTTGTTGTGGTGTCTTTGGTGCAGACAACTATCTCTTAATACCATTCTCAACAAAAGATAATTAGTGAATTCAATAGACATAAACTCATCTCCTCTATCAGATGTTAAATATTTCAATGATTTATTAATTTCTTTCTCAACTCTATCTTTATACCATTTGAACATATCAAAAACATGTGATTTTGACTTCAAGAACATGAAAATTATCATCCTAGAATAATGATCAACAAACAAGATGAAATCTATGTCACCATAATAACTTTCCATACTAGTGGCTCCATATAAGTCACTATGCACAAGTTCCAAAATGTCATTAGAAGTTTGTATCTTTCTTGAAAAACTTGACATTGTCATCTTACTGAGCTGACATTCTTTACACATAGAATTCTTAGGTTTTCTCAAATTTAGTATGCCTCTAACTCTTTTATTTCTACTTACCATCATCATGTTCTCAAAGTTTAAATGACACAATCATTTATGCCACAACCATACATCTTCAAATTTATCAAATAAACATGTCTCAATAGTAGGATCAAGATAAAATAAGTTACCTTTCATTTGCATCCAATTTTAAATTAGACGTCCTTCATCATTATAGATCTTGACTTTTCTATTTTCAAACTCCAATTTGTGACCAAAACTATTCATCTATGCAACACTCAAAAGATTATACTTTAGTCCTTTTACCCAATAAGAATCATCACATATGATCTTACATTCAACATTAACAATCCTCTTCCTTTCATTGGACATGGAACATCATTACCTAACTTAACAGTTCCACCATCATCAATTTCTTCAAATTTGTCAAACTTACTTAAGTCACTAGTCATGTGATGTGAGCATCCACTATGTATAATCCATGAATCATTCTTGCTAACATGTAAAATAAGGGCAATTTTATTCTCGTACCTTTCTCTATTAAGATCATTAATGATAGCAACATATATACCATCTCAAATACTTCCTTTTCTTCATCAATACCAGCCTCAATTTTCTCTTCTTCAACAATGTAGCACAATTTCTTCCCTTTATCCTTGTAGTCCTTCTTCCTGTACTTATAATTTTTCTTGTCATTTCTATCACACATACTTCTATTAGGACACTTAGTAGAAAAATGACCAACTTCATTGTACTAAAAACAAATTAGGGGCAGTTTATCTTTACCACTTGATAACCTTCTAGCAAGAAATGCTTCAAGTCCATTAAGATATTCTTCAGATTTGGAGTCACTTCTTTACTTTTGTTCTATTTCTTTGAACTTCCAATGGTTAGTGACAACTTAAAAGAATTTCCAAGTGTAACCATACTATTGTCATAATTTCTCAATTCAAATGTAGTCAACTGACCAACTAAACTATTACTTGGACTATTGAGGGAAGTATAATGGAAATTAAAAACCTTATTAATAAATTTGATAATTTTTTATTTTCTAATATTTTTGGGAAGGGAAATTTAGTTGTTGACTGGATTGCCAACCAAGCTATTTATATGGAAAGCAAGCTGAGTTGGCAAGTTAACCTATGCAAGGAAGTGGAGATGACAACAAAAACTAATTATGACAAGACACATGCTAGAGAACGAAATATTTTCTAAGATTGGAAAAATTATTAAGGGGAGTGATGGGTAAACAAAGGACAGTTTGAGTTTCCCTAGGAAGTACTTTGGTGCTATAGGGTATGTGTAGGATCATGGTCAACCAAACTATGGCCTTAAGTGGTAGTGAAAAACTAGCAAATCAAGGCTATGTCAACTTGACACATAATTTTAAAGTGGTTCTGGACCTTATATCAAAAATTTGTAAGAAAATAATCTGTAGGAAATTGAATGTAGTTTCTGAACTATTAGACCTTATCTAGAGAAAAAAATATTTGATTGGTCAAAAGTTTGGATTTTAATGCAGTACTACGAAAATTTTAGGGTGAAAATAAAAAGTAGGTGTATGTCTAACCAACTTAATCAAAATCAAATGATAAGATTTTTCAATATAATTATAGATATAAAAATTAGACTCATGCTCGAATGTGATGCATATTTTTGTGGGTATTTTAATTCCAAATAAATAATTAAATATAAATTTTCTACTGAAACATTTTTAGAATTAAAAAACTCCCATGTCTGACCACCTTAACTAATTGAAAATCTTACCAAATTACTATTTTTTCCTTATACTATGTGAAGCATAGAATGTGACGCAAATTTTGGATTTAAAAAATGTTATATCATTTCAAAGTTATAGCTATTTTTCAATCAGTATGCCAATCAACACTTTATAATCATCGTCATTGAAAATTAACTAATAAATAATTATCCAACTCAGAATTTTATAGATATTATATTTATGGAATCTTGAGAGTGTTATAAAAAAACCCTTTTTGTTTCATTCAATTTTGATGAAAATAACATTTTCAAATGGCTACTTGAAGTCTAAGTGTCAGTGAAACCCTTCTCAAACACATTTTTTGGTTTGACCAAATAGGTTTGGTAAATACCAAGCCTAATTGGATACCCAATTTCAAAATGGGTATCCAATTATAGACCGGATACCCGATATGGAATCAGGTATCTGATTAGTCCAAATTTTTCAATTGGAAGGGAAACCACCCATATTAGAAAATTTGGAGGGAAATTTTAGAGGATTATTATGATTATTATTATGTATAGTAATATGTATGATTATTATTATTAAATATATTATAGTTATAAATATAATTATTATTATGACTAAATATAATATAGTAATATATATGATAAATATTATTATTATTAAATATATAATATTATTAAATATAATAATATATATGGTTATTATTATTATTAAATATATATAATCTAGTAATATATATGATTATTATTGTTATATAATCTAATAATATTATCATGAAATGGGTCAAGAGGGGTCATAGGTTAACTTATGACACCTCTTGATGCATTCAAACCAACCAAATGGGTCCCTAGGGGCCCCAGGGCCCCTAGCGGCATATGTTTTCATGAAATGCATAGAGAGGGGTCATAGGTAAACCTATGACCCCATTCAATGTATTAGAACGAAAAAAATGCATCCCTAGGGGTCCTAGGGCCCCTTGAAACATATGTTGTCATGAAATGCATTGATAGGGGTCATAGATTAACCTATGACCCCTCTCGATGCATTGGAACCAACCAAATGGGTCCCAAGGGGTCCTAGGGCCCCTAGAGACTTATGTTATCATGAAATGCATCGAGAGGGATCATAGGTTAATCTATGACCCTTCTCAATGCATTAGAACCAACCAAATGCATACTTAGGGGTCTTAGGGCCCCTAAGGACATATGTTGTCATGAAATGCATCAAGAGGGGTCGTAGGAAAATCTATGACCCCTCTCAATGCAGTAGAACCAACCAAATGCATCCCTAGGGATCCTAGGGCCCCTAGGGACATATGTTGTCATTAAATGCATCGATAGGGGTCATAGGTTAATCAATGATCCCTATCAACGCATTGAAACAAACCAAATGAATCCTTAGGGCCCCTAGGGACATACGTTGTCATGAAATGTGTCGAGAAGGGTCATAGGTTAACCTATGACACCTCTTGATGAATTCAAATCAAGCAAATGGGTCCCTAGGGCCCCTAGGGACATACGTTGTCATGAAATACATTGAGATGGGTCATAGGTTAACCTATGACCCATCTTGATGCATTTGAACCAACCAAATGCATCCCTAGGCACCTTAGGGCCCCTAGGAACATTCGTTGTCATGAAATGCATCGAGAGGGGTCATAGGTTAACCTATGACCCCTCTCGATGCATTAGAACCAACCAAATACATCCCTAGGGGTCTTAGGGCCCCTAGGGACATATGTTTTCATGAAATTCATTGCCCCTCTCGATGCATTAGAACCAACCAATTGCATCCCTGGGGGTCCTAGGGCCCCTAGGGATATATGTTATCATGAAATGCATCAAGAGGGATCATAGGCTAGGGACCCTAGAGACATATATTGTCATGAAATGCATTGAGAGGAGTCATAGGTTAACCTGTGACCCCTTTTGATGCATTGGAACCAACCAAATGCATCCCTAGGGGCTCTAGGGACCTTAGGGATATATTTTGTCATGAAATGCATCGAGAGGGGTCATAGGTTAACCTATGACCCCTCTCAATGCATTAGAAGCACCCAAATGCATCCCTACGAGTCATAGGGCCCCTAAGGAGATATGTTGTCATGAAATGCATCAAGAGGGGTCATAGGTCCTCTCGATGTAGTAGAACAAACCAAATGCATCCCTAGCAGTTTTAGGGCCCCTAGGGACATATATTGTCATCAAATGCATTGAAAGGGGTCATAGGTTCGATGCATTGGAACCAAAAAAATGCATCCCTAGGGATCCTAGGGCCCCTAGGGACATATGTTATCATGAAATACGTCAATAAGGGTCATAGGTTAGCCTATGACCGATCTTGATGCATTAGAACCAACCAAGACATATGTTGTCATGAAATACATTGAGAAGGGTTATAAGTTAACTTATGACCCCTTTTGACACATTGGAACCAGCCAAATGCGTCCCTAGGGGCCCTAGGGACATACGTTGTCATGAAATGTGTTAAGAGCTTATGACCCCTCTCAATGCATTAGAACCAACCAAATCCATCCCTAGGGGTCCTAGGGTCCCTAGGGATATATGTTGTCATGAATGCATCGATATGGGTCATAGGTTAACTATTACCCACCTCGACATATTCAAACCAACAAAATACAACATTTGTTGTCATGAAATGCATCGAGAGGGGTCATAGGTTAATCTATGACCCCTCTCGATGCATTATAACCAACCAAATGCATCCCTAGGGGTCTTAGGGCCCCTAGGGACATATGTTGTCATGAAATGTGTCGAGAGGGGCCATAGGTTAACCTATGACCTCTCTCAACACATTAGAACCAACCAAATGTGTCCCTAGGGGTCTTCGGACCCCTGCGGACATATTTTGTCATAACATGCATCCCCTCTCGATGCATTGGAACCGAAAAATGTTTCCCTACGGATATACTTTGTCATGAAATGCATTGAGAGTCTCAATTCATTAGAACCAACCAAATGCATCCCTAGGGGTCCTAGGGCCCCTAGGGACATATGTTGTCATGAAATGCATCAATAAGGGTCATAGGTTAACCTATGACCCCTCTCAATGCATTGGAACCAACGTAATGCATCCCTAGGGCCCCTAGGGCTCCTAGGGACATATGTTGTCATGAAATGTATCGAGACAGGTCATATGTTAACCTATGACCTCTCTCGATACATTTGAACTAACCAAATGGGTCCTTAGGGCCCCTAAGAACATACATTGAGAGGGGTCATATATTAACCTATGACCCCTCTCAACATATTCAAACCAACCAAATGCATCCCTCGGGGTCCTAGGGCCCCTAGGGATATACATTGTCATGAAATATGTCGAGAGGAGTCATAGGTTAACCTATGACCTCTGTCGATGTATTAGAACCAACAAATGTGTCCATAGGGGTCCCCCCTAGAGACATATGTTGTCATGAAATGCATCGAGAGGGATCATAGGTTAACCTATGACCCCTCTTGACACATTAGAACCAACCAATTGCATCCCTATGGGTCCTAGGGCCCTTAGGGACATATGTTGTCATGAAATGCATCAAGAGGGGTCATAGGTTAAATGCATTAGGGCTTGAGGGACATATGTTGTCATGAAATGTGTTGATAGGGGTCATAGATTAACCTATGACCCCTCTTGATGCATTGGAACCAACCAAATTCGTCCCTAGGGCCCCCCCAAGGACATTCATTGTTATGAAATGTGTCTAGAGGGGTTATAGGTTAGATGCATTAGAACCAACCAAGTGCATCCCTACAGATCTTAGGGCCCCTAGGGACATATGTTGTCATGAAATGCATTAAGAGGGGTCATAGGTTAACCTATGACCCCTCTTGATGCATTAGAACCAATCAAATGCATCCCTAGGGGTCTTATGGACCCTAGGGACATACGTTGTCATGAAATCCATTGACAGGGATCATAAGTTAACCTATGACCCCTCTCAACACATTAGAACCAACTAATTTCATCATGGGGGGTCCTACAAACCCTAAGGACATATGTTGTCATGAAATACATTGAGAGGGGTCATAAGTTAACCTATGACCCCTCTTGATGCATGAGAACCAACAAAATGCATCCCTAGGGGTCTTAGGGCTCCTAAGGACATATGTTTCCATAAAATGCATCGATAGGGGTCATAGGTTAACACATTGGAACCACCAAATACATCCTTGGGGGCCTTAGGGACATACATTGTCATGAATTGTGTTATGACCCCTCTCGATGCATTAGAACCAACCAAATGCATCCCTAGGGGTCTTAGGGCCCCTATGGCCATATGTTGTCATGAAATGCATTGATAGGGGTTATAGGTTAACCTATGATCCCTCTCGATGCATTAGAACTAACCAAATGCATTCTTAGGGGCCATAGGGCCCCTAAGGATATACGTTGTCATGAAATGTGTTGAGAGGGGTCATAAGTTAACCTATGACCCCTCTTGATGCATTAAAAATAACTAATTGCATCCCTAGGGGCCTAAGGGACATATGTTGTCATGAAATACATCGAGAGGGGTCGTAAGTTAACCTATGACCCCTCTCGATGGATTGGAACTAACCAAATGTGCTCCTAGGGCCCCTAGGGCCCCTAGGGACATACATTGTCATGAAATGCATCAAGATGGGTTATAGGTTAACCTATGACCCCTCTCGATGCATTTGAACCAACCAAATGGGTTCCTAGGGGCCCTAGGGCCCCTAGGGACATACATGTTCATGAAATGCATCGAGAGGTGTCATAAGTTAACCTATGACCCCTCTCGATGCATTAGAACCAACCAAATGTGTTTCTAGGATTCCTAGGGCCCCTAGGGACATATGTTGTCATGAAATGTGTCGAGGGTGGTCATAGGTTAACCTATGATCCCTCTCGACACATTCAAACTAAAAAAATGCATCCCTTGAGGTCCAAGGGCCCCTAGGGCCATATGCTGTCATGAAATGCATTGACCTATGACCCCTCTTGATGCATTAAAACCAACCAATTGTGTCCGTGGGGTCCTAGGGCCCCTAGGGACATAATAATATAATATAATAATCATATATATATATATATATATAATATTTCTAGGTCATAATAATAACAATAATAACATATATTATGTTATTATATTTAATAATAATATAATAGTAAAAATCATACTAATATAATATAATAATCATATATAATAATAATCGTAAATAAATCATATATATATATATATATATATATATATATGTTAATGAAATTTGTTACATTGCCCATGATTCCCTCCAAAATTTGGGAATAAATATTGGATATATGATTTTGTATCGGGTATCTGATATGAGATTGGTACCCGATTAAATTGACATGATTTTTCCAACATATTTCCTGTGACTACAAACCCAACAATAACACTTTTTGTGGCCCATTTTCACAAGTTTTGGGAAAAATGACTTTTTAGGGCCCAAACGATCAAAAAAGGTTCAATAATATATCATTAGGTGTCTGATATTGTCATTTGAATGGAGAGTAGTAGTCGTTGAAAGGCTAAACAAAAAAGGAAGGTAAAAGGACAAGATAAATCACCGAAGGAAAAGACAAGGTATGTTAAATGTGAGTCAAGTTGATGATGTATTGCTTGAAGGTGAAATCATACAGTTAGATAATGAATATGTGCACTTGGGGAACGAAAATGTACCAATTGAGAACGATAATGCCAAGATTGAAAATTTAAAGAATAAAAATTTGGAGAATGAAATGCTACTAGGGCATAATGTGAATTGCATGATTGACCATGCCGAACATGATAATGCAACAATGAACTGAACATGATGATTAAAATTGATGAAATAATTATTACCAATTTAGAAGGGAAAAAATCAGAAAGAACCATTCGATTATAGGCTTCAAGACTATATAAGATGTTTTTCGGCAACAAGACAGTGGTGGAGCATTGTCAGCTTTTTATGCACTTATTAAAGATTCAAAAGATGAGACCTATGCTTTTCTAATTGAAGATTCATGTCAATAAAAAATTATAAAGAAATTCCATTATTGTGAAGAATCTTTTCAGTGCTCTCAATAGCATTGGGAAAAATAGCAGGGAGAAGGATAAGAGAGCTACTCGAAAGGTTATTACAACCTCTTTGGTAAGTCATCATTTGAGAAATGGTAGATATATGAGACAAACTTGTATTGATTTGAACCTAAATCATACTACTTTGAGAAGAGCACTTAGTAGACGAGAGAGAATTGATGATCCTCTTCAAAATGAAACATGGGCTTTTGGTGGGAGACTTCCATATTTTGATAAGAAGATATCTGATGACGTGAATGAACAAATTACATAATTTTGGCACTCTAGCTCAAAAGTATCACCCAATGCTAAAGACATGTTAAAGTTGAGAATTGACATCAAAGACCACACACCGCATCCTAAACATTATTTGGAGATAAGTCAAACTATGTTGTTCAAACAATTTAGAGAGAGTCATCCAAGTTCTCATATATCAGAAAGGGTTTTTGAATCTTTGAAGCCATATTATTGTGTGCCACTTAAAATTCAAAATACATGTTGTTGCAAATATCATGTCAAATTTTCTATGCACCATGAACTATTACACTCCATCCGTTCTACTTTGCATAGTAAAGAATTTTTGGAGAATTGTGGTGCTAGTGGTCTTCCAAAATCATCAAGAGACTTGCTAGATCAATTTTTGTGTCATAGAGTTGATGGTTGTTTCTTTTATAGAAATGCTTGCTTAAATGAGAAGTTTTCAGAATGCGGTGGCTTATCCAAGTTTGACACATGTTTCCATGAGGGGTGTGAACAAGATCTTGGGAAGACAATAGTAAAAAAAAGGTATATGAAACAGTGAAATACACATTGAAGAGTGGGGGTGAGTGATCTACATGTGAATTGGTTCCAAAAGAAATCAGTGTGGCTAGTTTTATTTCAGATTTCAAGACAAATCTTTTCTACAAGTATGCAAGACATAGTCATAGGTCTCAATGGTTGGATCAACAATTTAGAGTGTGTAAGGATATGTAATGATCCCATCTTTTAGCAGTTGACCAAGTTTGTGTGCGTTAGCCTTGTTCTACATGGTCCCAAAGGCTAACGAAGGGTTTAATGGGATCTTGGAGTGTTTTGGCCTAGTCATTTCCAGTTTGGGCCAAAACGAAGTTGATTTAGTGAGTTGCAGCTCCGTTCTTGGCATTTGAGGATGTCTATCCTCTCTTGTAACATTCTAGATGTCATTCCCTTGGGGTTTGGGCTTTGGAATTCTTTCTTATTGGCTTCATTATCAGGCAGTTTAGTTACTTTTCCGGCTACAGGCAGATTTGATATTTTGCTCATATCTTCTTCACTACTTGTCCGACGCTTATGCCGCTTGGAGGGAATGGTATTATGAAGGTAGTGGACTGATTGGAGGAAAAAGTATTGTAGCAGCAAGTTTGTAAGCATGGGCTGGAGTATTATGACAATATTGCTGAAGTAATTAGTGAGTTGATAAATCTGCCATGTATTTGGTTTTATGAATTCTGAAAATAACATTTTATTAGCAGCAGTTCATTTCCACTTTGCATATTATTGTAGTTTCTTTCTTGTTTATGTTGTATGATACCAATTCCATGCACGAAGCACAACAAACAAATAAACGTTTGATTTCCAAAGTTATAAGGGGTTTTAAGAAGTTGAATGCAAACTGTTTGACATAATTCCTTTCAGCAATTTGGTTTAGTTTTTTGGGACATCCAAGGGTGACCATTACAGTGGTATCAGAGCTATAAGTCCTGCCATCCTGTGGAGGTCTTATAGGGAATTTGGAATAGCTAGATAGAGGGAAAAAGTAAGTAAAAAACACAGGCTAAGCATTTATGTTTGAGCATGCAACAGGGGCCTTATAATTTTCGCGATACCAGAGCAAGACAAAATAGGATTTCAGATTTGCAAAGCAAACAGTCTAGTACATCTGTGCAGGGGGACATTGAATCCAGCCATACAGACACGGAGGAGATATTCTTTGATCAGGACAACAATATGGGTGATCGAGATGACAGGAATACAGGATTAGGCGGAGGCGGGAATGCTGGTCCAGATCAGGGGGAGGTACTATTCAGAAAGTTATTGGGTACATTAGAGAAGGGGCAACGTATGCAACAGGAGCAGAATAGGAAAATGGATATGATGTTGCAGCTTATGGCTAGACAGATGGGCATCAACATTGATGATTTGTATGCTGCTCCAGAGCAGAAGGTAGTTGATTCCTCAGGTGAGATCGAGACATGTATAGAGCCAACCAATTATGATGTTGGTGATGTGGGCATTTCGACAGAGTCAGTAGAGACATGCGTGCAAAGTCAGGAGACCACATATGAAGCCTTGTCAGGGGATGATGATGTAGCAATAGTGGAATTAGGAGAATGCAAGGGAACTGTCATATCAACAACCACTTCTATGTTAGTTGAACCATCCAATGAGGAGTTTGGTAATAAGCATGCGGTTGTAGATGTGTGCTCTGATGATAGTACACTTGTTATTGCTAATGAGGTGAGCAATATAGTGACAGAGTCATATTATACTATCGATCAACAAAGTGTTAATGTTCACTCTTGGGATAGTACTATGTTCAACATGGATGCAACATTGTCTTATGACAATCTGATGTTTGAGGCTGATGTTAATCATTCACCTGAGTGGAGATGGGCTCAGTTTTCACTATCTACAAAGATTCAGTTTTGTGTTGCAGTAGTTGGGAGGAAGAGGTTTTAGAGATCTTCTATGGAGCCGCCTTCTGGTGACATCCAGACTTATACTTCATCAGCACAAGTTTTAGGAGCTAACTTGCAGGACATGTGGTTGGTCCTAATGATGTTCATTTGCAGTTTGTTTAATGTCTATATGGATATCACACATTACTTCAATTGGGATCCAGGTGGAGGTTGGAGTTCATTATGTTGCTTAATTGCTTGAGGACAAGCAATTTCAAGGAGGGCGGATTTGTAATGATCCCATCTTTTAGCAGTTGACCAAGTTTGTGTGCGTTAGCCTTGTTCTACATGGTCCCAAAGGCTAACGAAGGGTTTAATGGGATCTTGGAGTGTTTTGGCCTAGTCATTTCTAGTTTGGGCCAAAACGAAGTTGATTTACTTAGTTTTAGGCATACTTACTATTTTTAGTAAGTCGGCAGGACACAGTGCAGGTCAATTTTGGTGATTGGATTCGATACTCCTCGGTGAGAGCTTCCCGATGAGCTATCACTCGCATTATTTGGAGTCCGATTGCTAATACATTTTAATGCCTGAAGTTTTATTAAAGTAACGTCTAATTTAATTGTAAAATATTAAAGTGTTACTTTAATATTTATTTTATGGTGATGTGTACCCAAAGGAGACATAAGGGGTATTTTAATATATGTTTTATATTATACATCTTTTATCCCACATTGCCCATATGAGTTGAGCGGACCCGTGGGAATAGAATAAAAGGAAGCATTTGTGGCTTCAT
Organism: Cupressus sempervirens; assembly: GCA_028749045.1. Classification (NCBI taxonomy): domain Eukaryota; kingdom Viridiplantae; phylum Streptophyta; class Pinopsida; order Cupressales; family Cupressaceae; genus Cupressus; species Cupressus sempervirens. The sequence continues at coordinate 650,746,025 of CM053789.1, read as the reverse complement.
TAGGCAGGTTGAATATGAGAAGAAATTGGTGTGTGAGTTGCAGCTCCGTTCTTGGCATTTGAGGATGTCTATCCTCTCTTGTAACATTCTAGACGTCATTCCCTTGGGGTTTGGCCTTTGGAATTCTTTCTTATTGGCTTCATTATCAGGCAGTTTAGTTACATTTTCGGCTACAGGCAGATTTGATATTTTGCTCATATCTTCTTCACTACTTGTCTGACGCTTATGCCGCTTGGAGGGAATGGTATTATGAAGGTAGTGGACTGATTGGAGGACAAAGTATTGTAGCAGAAAGTTCGTAAGCATGGGCTGGAGTATTATGACAATATTGCTGAAGTAATTAGTGAGTTGATAAATTTGCCATGTATTTGGTTTTATGAATTCTGAAAATAACATTTTATTAGCAGCAGTTCATTTCCACTTTGCATATTATTGTAGTTTCTTTCTTGTTTATGTTGTATGATACCAATTCCATGCACGAAACACAACAAACAAATAAACGTTTGATTTCCAAAGTTATAAGGGGTTTTAAGAAGTTGAATGCAAACTGTTTGACATAATTCCTTTCAGCAATTTGGTTTAGTTTTTTGGGACATCCAAGGGTGACCATTACAGGATACTTTTCCCATTGGCACTATTATATCAGTTGTTCACTTTTCTGAGAACTACACATTGTAGCCTCAAAATAAGACACAATCTCAGTATTACAACTCCATTCAGATTGCTATTTTTGTCCACATAACATATAGTCATGCCCCTGATAGTGCAGAAGATAATTGAAAGATTATTAAAGAGTATCATTTTTATATGAGTGATGATAGATCTCACTCTCACAAGTTTGTGCAACATTGTTTCAAGAATTATTTTGATTTCTTAGAGGAGAATGCAATTGCTATGGATAGACATATTATTTGGTCAAATAACTGTACAGGTCAATTCAAGAATGCTCACATGTTTTATTGGTTGTGTAGGATGCACATAGAGAGGGGGTGTGTCATATTTGGAGTTTTTTGAGTTTGACCATGGGAAAGGGGGACATGATGGAGTAGGGGCATATGTGAAGAGAGCTCTAGTTAATGAGAAATTGAAGATTTCAGGAGCAAAGCTTCTTGATGCTTGTAGTATTTTTGATTGGTGTAGTTCAACATTATCACTGGGGGGGGACTCTTGATTCAGTAGTATGTAGGTTCTTTTGGTTGGTTGAGGAAGGGTCCATAGGTGATATATCTAATTAAGCTACAGTGAGAGACTCATAAAAAATGCATTCATTCCAGAGCACTAATTCTAGTACATGGAGCATTTGGGCACAATAGCTTTTGTCCTAGTTATTTTTAGTGTGATTGGGATCACTGTGAGTCAAGTGAGTGGGTGAACACACGGGGTCCACATTATCTTACTCCATTATCTATCATACCCTCTATCAAAAATGATGACATGGAAAGTTTACTTGAGCATAACCATCTATCAAATCTTCTTTAGCCAAGACATGTCTTTGCATTGGTTGCACCATAGGGAAATGATGAGAAATTAGATTATTGGTTAGCATGTTGTGTAAGAGGTAAAAAAAAGCTTGCATAATCGATCATAGATGATGATGGATTCACATATCCTACCAGTTCAGTGGTTGTTGCTAGAACATGGCTGCATACATACATGCTTAGAAGGAATGGAATTCCTGCATTCGAAGACTATTAGAAGCACAAAACAATTCTCATATATTTACATCTTATTATAGCAACAAATTTAAAGTTGTTGAAGCATTAAGGAGACCAAAATTAAAAGAACTTTTTACTATTACTAATTCTGATCATGAAGCCCTATTGGAGAACCTAAAACAGAGAGGATGACCCTACTAGAACATATTTACTTCTTATGTTATTTTGTTCATAACAATTTAGTGAACTGATGATTATCTTGTTTAATACAATAAGTTACTAATATTTTTTTGCTATTGGAATGTAGGTACATCATTAAGAGTAGCCATGGATGAAGATAAAAACCTAAATAAGGAGCAAAATGAAGAAAAATCTATTCTATTTTTGACAATACTTTTATTGACACTACAATTTTTGACACTACAATTTTTGGTAGTTGTGCATTGATGTAATAATGATGAAACACCTAATATATTGTAAATGTAAACTTGTTGATTTAATGTAAGAAAAAAAGATGATTTTACTTAATGCAATTTATGTGGAGGGACCTGAAAAATGATGATTTTAATACATAATAACACCAAAATTGCACTATTCTCAATGCCAAAAACTTGAGAGAGGTAAAAAATTAATATTTTTTCTTTTAATACTAGCCCTAGTGACACTCTTGTTCTAGCTGCGAAGAGCCTCCATCATCCATGGCCACCCCGTACTGATGAGTCTCCACAGTGCTCTAAGTGTATGTCGAGGTCAATCTTCTGGAGGTCGTAACTTAGAGCTTATGGGGATATCAATGAAACATCAAATGCTATGTAACAGTCATGCTAAGACCTAAAATAACCTATCTAATTTTTGAGAGATCACATTCTGTTTGGATTCAACACAGTGATCTCACTCGATGCCAAAACTTGCAGTGTGCCTTGGTTCATAGGTGAACCACAATATAACTTTGAAACTGTTGATCTTGGCATCGAATCGTCAGTACCATTAGCTCCGGATGGGTGGGTAAACCCTAGTGACACCCTTGTTCTAGCCACGAAGAGCCTCCATCATCCTTTACCACCCCATACCAAGGAGTCTCCAAGGTTCTCTAAGTGTGTGTCAAGGTCGATCTTTTGAGGGTCATAACTTAGAGCTCGCACAAGCTATTGATGAAATGCCAAATGCTATAGGATAGGCATGCTGAGGCCTAAAATAACCTATCTCCTTTTTGAGAGATCATATTCTATTTGGATTCGGCACAACAATCTTGTTCGATGCCAAAACTTGTAGTGTGCCTCAGTTCATAGGTGCACCACAACGTAATTTTGAAACCACTGATCTTGGCATCAAATGGTTAGTGCCATTAGCTCTATATGGGTAGGAAAACCCTAGTGACATCCTTGTTCCAACCACAGAGGGCTTCCATCATCCATGGCCACCCTGTACCAAAGAGTCTCCAAGTTGCTCTAAGTGTGTATTGAGTTTGATCTTCGGAGGGTTGTAACTCGAATCTCATGAAGGCTATCGATGAAACGTTGAATTCTATAGGAAAATTATGTATAGGCCTAAAACAACTTATCTCATTTTCAAGAGATCACATTCCATTTGGATTCAGCACAACGATCTTGCTCAATGCCAAAACTTGTAGTGTACCTTAGTTCATAGGTGCACTACGACGTAATTTTGAAACTGTTGATCTTGGCATCAAATTGTTAGTGCCATTAGCTCCATATGGTTGGGTGAACCCTAGTGACACCCTTGTTCTAGCCACAAAGAGCCTCCATCATCTGCGACCACCCTGTATTGAAGAGTCTCCAAGGTGCTCTAAGTGTGTATTGAGGTCGATCTTCCAAGGGTTGTAACTCAGAGCTTGTGAGGGCTATCAATGAAATTTCAAATGCTATAGGATGATCATGCTAAGGCTTAAAATAACCTATCTCATTTTTAAGAGATCACATTCCATTTGGATTCGGTATAACGATATCGATCGATGCCAAAACTTACAGTGTGCCTCAATTCATAGGTACACCACAGCATAACTTTGAAACCACTGACCTTGGCATCAAATAATCAACACCATTAGCTCTAGATGGATAGGTGAACCCTAGTGAAACCCTTGTTCTAAATATAGAGAGCATCCATGGTTCGTGATCACCCTGTATATAAGAGTCTCCAAGGTGCTCAAAGTGGGTATCGAGGTCGATATTCTGAGGGTTGTAACGCAGAGCTCATGAGGGCTATCAATGAAATGTCAAATGCTATTGGATAGTTGTACCAAGGCCTAAAATAACCTATCTCATTTTTGAGAGATCACATTCCATTTGAATTGGGCATAGTGATCTTGCTTGATGCCAAAACTTGCAGTGTGCCTCAGTTTATAGGTGCAACATAGCATAACTTTGAAACCGTTGATCTTGGCATCAAATTATCAGTGCCATTAGCTTTGGATGGGGAGGTAGACCCTAGTGATACCCTTATTTTAGCCACAAAGAGCCTCCATCATATGGGACCATGCCATATTGCGAAGTCTCCAAGGTGCTTTAAGTGCGTATTGAGGTCAATCTTTCAAGAGTCATAACTTGGAGCTCATGAGGGCTATTGATGAAATGTAAAATGATTTAGGACAATAATACCAAGGCCTAAAATAACCTATCTCATTTTTGAGAGATCACATTTCATTTGGATTTGGCACAATGATCTCGCTCGATGCCAAAACTCACAGTGTGTCTCAGTTCATAGGTGCACCACAACATAAATTTGAAACTGCTAATCTTGGCATCAAATCGTCAGTACCATTAGCTTTGGATGGGCAAGTGAACCCTAGTAACACCCTTGTTCTAGCTACAGAGAGCCTCCATCATTCGCGGCCACCCCATATCGAGGAGTCTCCAACGTGCTCTAAGTCCATGTCGAGGTCGATCTTATGAGGATTGTAACTCAAAGCTCATGAGGGCTATTGATAAAATTTTGAATGTTATAGGATGATCATGTCAAGGCCTAAAATAACCTATCTCATTTTTGAGAGATCACATTCCATTTGGATTTGGCACAATGATCTCGCTTGATTCCAAAACTCACAGTGTGCCTTAGTTCATAGGTTCATCATAGAATAACTTTGAAACTATTTATCTTGGCATCGAATCATCAGTGCCATTATCTTTGGATAGGTGGGTGAACCCTAGTGACACCCTTGTTCTAGCTGCAGAGAGCCTCCATTATCTATGACCACCCCATATCGAAGAGTCTCCAAGGTGGTCTAAGTACCTATCAAGGTCAATCTTTCGAGGGTCGTAACTTGGAGCTCGTGAGGGTGATTGAAAATCCCTTACCAAGTTGGTGAACTTTTCTAATTGAGAATTTAAATTTATAGAAAAAATTGATGAAAATTGCAAAAGTTTCAAAATTGCAATTTTGCAACTCTTTCTTGCAAAGTGAAAATGAGTGCAAAGAGTTAGTTAGGGGTTTGAGCACAACCATACAAGGTTGGAAACACATATATAAGGTTAGAAATTATAGAATGCATTAATGAATCTAGTTTACATAAAAGTTTCATTATATGCAAAATATGGCCCAGAAGGCTAATCATGGGAATGTAAGGGATTATAGGGTTTGTAGTACTATATAGGGTGGAAAATGTCTTATTAGGGCCTTTAAATGTTGATTAGATCAATAATGGGAAAATAATGTAATGAAAATTTAAATTAAAATTAAAACTTGACAATAAGTTGTCATCAATTGATTCAAAGGGAGTAGGAGTCAGTTAGTGGAGAAAGTTGGTCAGTTTAGAACTCTTAGAGAGTATCTTTAAGGTATATTGTTCAAATACAAACAAGATGTACGGTGTTTGATTAATAAGAAGTAATCAAACAAAGTTTCTTTCTACAATTTTTATCATTTACCATTGTTACACTTTGTATGTAACATGTTTTTAATTAGATTGTCAAAGGAAGATTGTTTTGTCACACAATTCTTAGTGCTTTTGTGTGGGCCATATCTCAATTTTCCACCATTGGATTGGCCTAATTTTTGGATATGTTATGGAGGGTCAAGTGATCTAATTAATTGATGGTTAGATTAAGGAAATGAAGGATGGTTCACAAGTTATGAATGATTGTGTTTGGATCTATACAAAAGACAACAAGAAAGTATGTTTTGGATGATTTGGTTCCTAAGTTTTGCTAAGTGTGTTGAGATTAGATTTGAAGCCAATAGTTAGTTTCAAGGTTGAAGGTGGAGTTTAAAATTAGAATTGGGGCTATGTGAACCTTGTGTAGGAGGTTAAAAAGTGTGTTGATGTTATTGTCTAAAATTCCATGGATCTTTGTTGAAGCCTTTGAGTTCATCCCAATTCCTTGATAGACTACCATCCTTTTGTGAATCCCTTACTTAAATTACTATTTATTAAAGGTGTACTGAATGGATCTACATCATTTGACCAAGATAAGGAATAAATCCAATCTAAAACTAAAACCACAAGGAAAACAATGGTTTTCCATATGTCACTCATTTCTATGGTTTCTCTCTATAAATAAGGTTTCTCTATTTTGATTACTCTGAATCACATGATAGAAAGTGAACTCTCATATTTTAACTATAGAATTTTTGATAGAAAAAAGATATAACTCATGATAGCATTTCAAATGAAACATTGCATTTAAATTTGATAATAAAGGTTGTTAAAATGTTATTCACAAATTATTCATTTGAATTGAATATAACAAACATGATCAAAATTAATGATATTCCATAAATATGAACAATACACATGATCCATGATAAATTGAACAATTCTAGATACTAAATTAGTATGTATATCATTGTGCACATAAATGACAAAAATATATATCAAAATACATGTATCCATAGACAAATTACACAAATATATATCAAAGTTCATCTATCCATAGACAAATTACACAAATATATATATCAAAATACGTAGATCCATATACAAAATGTGGCTGATCATGCCATCAGAATGTGTATAATATCAATGTTTCTATAAATAATGTGGCATATGGCATCTCAAAATATCTCATGATGCATCCAATTAAAATTATACTATCCTAGGCTATTGGTGGATGATCAAAATGTAGCCTCTTCGCTACACTAGGTGGATCAAATGCCTCCTAAATAAACAAAAAAGGAAAACCCAAAGTTAGACTACTAAATTTATATGATTCTTTGTATCTAACATTGAATTACTCAAATGCATAATGATATTTTTTTAATGAATATTTATACTATTAAACTTTCATCATAAATACTTCTGTCATCGACCTCCTGTGCCGGTTAGGAGTCCTCTTGTATGCCCTCAACAATTCTTTTACCTCACTGATTGTGACCTGTGTATGTTCAAATGTGTTTGTTAGATGAATCTACAACTTAAACTGTAACATTATAATTCATAGCATGCTAAATTTATAACATATAATCAAGAATTCAAACTACAACTTATTAGTGTAAGCTCCTCCTCAGGATATAGTGGCTACATCATCAAAGATACAAAACTCTCCCATCCAACCTCATGTGCATTAGGAGTTTCCTATGAGATACAAAATACTAGTTGCTAATGTCATAGGAATCAGTTTTGATACGAAAAATAAAAAATAAATGATACTTATACATACAATGAGGCTCAAAGTGCGAATTGAAATGCCTGAGCATCTATGATGCAAAATCTGCATGGGCTCATTGCCAGTAGCCACAACCTATACAATAAAGAATGTAATTAAATTTCATTACCATAAATTTTTTATAAGAATGCATCAATATTTAATCAAATAGAAAGCACCTAATTACCTTTCCTTTGTCAATGGGTCCTAGCTTATCCCCTGCACTTTGTCCCCCACAGACAGGTGGTACCTGCATGATAAAAGAAAGATTAGAAACCATATATGCTACAATATCAAATAGAAAAAACAATGAGAACACAACATAATGTATTGTAGATGTCTTAAGGCCAAATGAAATAGTCAAGAACGTGACATCATCAACCTGTCTCAACTCCTCCTCAGTCATCAACTAAACATGAATGAAGATCACATAGATGTATAAGTTAGAATGGCTTAAAAATTAAAATTACTCTATTATAAATATTAACTTTAAATAACATCTTTTTTAATAAAAAAATGTATACACATACCGATATAGGAGTCCATGCCTCTGCATGCCCCTCCTCTCTTGAATCAAGGTCTATAGCCTCTGCACATGCATTTGGTATATCCTTGTCAAATACAAACCAATACTCAAAATAATCACCTATGAGACCCAGACAAATATTCTCGCACGTTATGCAAGTATGGGACACACAAACATGTGATGAGCTTGCCGATGAAGAACTCAAGATAGCATCATCAACATAAAAAGGTAGCATTGACCTAGCCTGGGATATTAATAGGCTACTCAATCTATGGATGGCTCTAATAGTTTAAGAGCTAGCCTCTATAATGATATTAGGATGTTGCACTCGAGGAGGGGGGGAGACATCAGTAGGGGGGACAAAAGTGCCAGCTTTCTTCCACTAGGAAGAGGGTCTATCCTAAGGAGCTCCTCCTCCTACACTCATGTTGGGCTTCATGCTCCAATAGTTCACCTTGAAGCCCAACACAAATTCTACATACAATTTTCTAAGCAAATAAAATGGCACCTCTAAATTGCTATGCAGAGGGATGTTGAAAACCATCCACCAACAATCCCAAACATTCTCATGTATGGTATCATTTGTGCACCATTTAATCGATATTTTGGGCTTTTTGCAGTCAACTGGTAAACTAATTTTTGGGTTCGCAAAAAGGGCAACCAAATCATCTTTACTTATATTAAGGGTCGCAACCTCCTAATAGTCCAACCCATCATCAAACATCTCATGCATTTCATCACGCCAACTAAGAGTGGCATTTTGTTCCTCGGTAAGTGTTTCAATGTTATCCACTATGGTGTTTAATGCGGATAACATAGGAGCCAATGTAGGTATAGTATTATATGTTGATTGCAAAGCTCTCAACTCAGTGAGATTTCCAAATATCAAATCCTTGATTTGAGGAGGGTTTTGAGGGGGCAAGGGATCATTTGGTAGATGATTTTGAGGGGGCACTAGAGCATTTGGTGTGGGGTTATGAGGAACAATATTTCTTGCCTTAGTGTCATCATTTTGGTCAGCCATACCCATTAATTTGCAAAACATAATTTCTATTAAAAAAAACCTAAATTTCAACAATTTCTATCAAAAAAACCTAAATTTTAACAAATTCAATTAAAACTAAAAAAATTATAATAAAATTTAACAAATTAATAATAAAATTGATTGAAAACATTAGAAAAAACATAAAATCACTAACCTATATCATGTATCCATTCGCGGATTGGATATCCAAGCTCAAAACAAAAAATGCAATGTGAACAAATAGCCCTTAGGTTTGTTGTTGTTTTTTTAAAATCATAGTATAGGTATTAGCTATCTAATTTCATATCGGATATCCAATAATATATCTGATATCCAATATGAAATTGGATACTCAATAAGGCTTGGGCCTACTTTTTAGCTTTGGTATCAGGATGGGTGGAAAAAACTCAGAGTAGATTTTGAAATGCTTTTAGAAGTTTTCAAACTCTATTTTTTTCACATCGCCACTTTTTGGCACACCATGATCCTACACATACCCTATAATGACTTGCACTCGGCATGTATATAAGGTTAATAGCTCCTCAATAATCATAAACATTTCATTCTTTTTTATGGTTTCCATTTGTTAGGTGAACTATAGGGGAAAATAAGATTTTGAGATGGGAGGGGAACCTAGAAAGAAAGAACCAATAAATTGTAGGGAATGGAAGGCAAATGCTTATGTGTGAGAGATTTTGTAGAAAGGAAAAGTAACACCTTACATTGAGAGACTCCATGGGTATAAACCTCACATTGCAAAGGCCTTTTTCAAGAATTGGTTTGAAGAAGGGGTCACTTTGCATGGGGTCATGGTGAACTTGACTAAAGAGTTTATTTTTGAGATTACGGGGCTTCCTATGGCAGGGATAAAATTTAGTAAAGAGACTAGTATTTTGAATGTGTCTTTTAAGAGATTTCTATAGATGAAAGTTGAAGACAAAACCTTGGAGAAAAATGATGACTTCTACAACTTGAAACAAATTAAGGTCATCTAGAGGGATGTACTATCATGTATCTATGACTACTTCATACTTGATGGTAGGGCTAAGAGAGTCCATAAATTTCACTTTTTTTCCTAAATCATTTTAGGCACAAAGATAGGATTTCCTTTCTATTTTATCTAAAATATTCTTTGCTTGAAAGCCTCTATGCTTATAGGAAGAAAAAAATCCTGCCCTGTGCTTCATGAAGGTTTAATTTTACTTATAGAAAACTTCTATAAAAGTAAAGTTATTAAGCCTTCTCTAGATTTGGAGAAGAGGAAAGGATCTGGTAATGATTCTCATTCTAAGAGAATCAAGGTTGAAAAAGAGGAGGGTACTAGTGAGACTAAGAAGGTTATCAAATGGGAGAGGAAAAAGATTGATGTGGAGGAGATCAGAGAATTTGAAGATATTAAAAATGATGATAAGATGGAAATGGGGGAACTTAGTTCCAATTTGGCTAGTTATTCTAGGAGTAAAGCGATGTCAATTGGTAAAGATAATATGGAGGGTAGCAAGGATAGAATCACTGATTCTAATGTTGGTTCAGAAGCCCTTGGGGAGGATGAAGAGAAACAAAGTATTCACCCTACCCACCCGATGAGGAATGATAGTGAGGAGAAAATGGAGGAGGTAACTGGTAAGAATATAGAGGATAAAGACCTTGTTACTAAGGACAATAACCTGAGTGAAGAGGAAAATGAGGAGGACAGAGAAGCAGGATATCAATTCTAATATCCGAATCAATATTGGTACTATTTCCATTGACTCTAAGATTAGGGCTATTGATGATGGTAGCAAAGATTTTGATGAGGCTAAATTATCCTTTCTTCACACTACTATTCTTAAAGTGGAGGCTTCCCTCCAAGTTGATTCCTTGCTTTACAATGAAATAATGGTTCTCAAGAAGAAAATGGGGGTTATGCAAAAAGATCTAGACTACGAATGCATTATGAGAGTTCAGATGGAAGTAAAAATTGGTAACATCCTTGAAAAGATCAAATAATATGAGTAGGAGCTTCATTACCTTATTAAGGAAAGTGGTCAAAGAATGGAACAGGTCACATCTAGTTTGTGTGTTGTGATAACTAGTCTGGGTAAGAAGAGTAATGAGGAGATAATGTGTCCTGGTAATGTGGGGTTGGGGAGTCTAGGTGGTCCTAGTAAGAGAACTAGTTAGAGCATGAGTGAAAAGGCCACTAAGGCCCTTGAGGCTCCTATTTTAGCTTTGATAGACATTATCTAGAGTATTGCAAAAGTAGGTAAAGAGGTGGAAAATATCATCAAAGAGTTTCTATAGCCATTGGTTATGAAGCGGGTGTACTAGGTCCTGGTTCAGGTGGCTTTTCTAGTTTTTTGGTTTTCAATCTTGTTTAAAACTTTAGGTTCCAAGTCCTTGTAAAACCTGGTAGTTTTTCATGGTTTAAACTTTTAGTTTCAGGTCCCTATAAAACCTAGTTTCTTTGTTTAAAACTTTAGGTTTTAGGTCCTTGTAAAGCCTGGTAGTGCTTAATGTTTATCTTTACTTTTTTTGTAAAGGGTTTCAAGTCACTTCAAAACTTGCTTTTACCATAATCTAAACTAAACTGTCAAGTGCCAAAACATTACCAAGAATATCTCACAGTTCTTGAATTGTAGAAAATTTGATAGCATAAATAGGCAAAGAGTTCTAATAAATTTACTTACAATTTCACTTTCACTGATAATACACATAGTAGCTCTAATTGCAATCACAACTTCTTTGATTTGGTTCACATATTGTGCAACATTCTCACCTTCTTTCATTCTCATGTCATCATACTTACCTATAAGACTTTCATATTTAGCTCTCACAATATTTGGATATCCACAGTGTAAAAGTTCCAATTTTTCCCACATTTGTGCAGTTCTTGATATTATCAAACTCGACATCATTAAGTGCATATGTAATCTCAATCATTAGGTTATTGTGATTCCTCTTGTTTGTTATTTTTTCCACAATCATAGGAGTAGTAGGTGCAGTATATTCATTGCCCAACCAGTATGTTATATTATCTCCAATTCCATATAGGTGTATCCTTATTCCGTCTTTCCGTGATGAGAAATTCTCCTTGTTAAGCTTTGGTACCTCTCTCTTATACATCTTTAGATCTTTGACTCAAGTTCCTTTAAACTTATTTCTCTAAGAATTATGCTTTGATACTAATTTTTAGATAATTGAGAGGGGGGAGGGGAGGGGGTGAATTAATCCTTTCAAACATTTTAGTACCAAATACCCTTCATTAACATCAAAAGCATTTACTTGGTGATCTTATTAAACTTTACAATTAACACTTATAGTCATTTCACTCTAGACAATTAAATCAAAATTTCCATTATTATTGACTGTCAATAATATGATTATTCTATTACCTAGTTACTAATAATCATTTATTGAGTAGTAATGAAAAATAAATATCATGAAAATCAACATGCAACATAACATCAATCGCACATTTTACAACAATATTTTTAACATGGAAACCCTGTAAAGAGAAAAACCACTTAGGACAAAAAACCCAAAAATATTCACTCTTCAAAGTGAGCTTTGCTAGGAACCAACCTTGTTAAAGGTTTACATACACATTGTTAATGTGACTTGGTTAGAGGATTTAAACCAAAAGATCATGTAGACTTGTTAGGTCCACTCAGTTAAGATATTTTTCTATTATAATGGTAAGAAAGTAATAGTACAATTTGATCTATTAGGTTTAACACTACCTTTCTTATTTAGGTCTATGTTATACTTGGTTTCTTTATGATCTCTTAACTAGCTTATTCACACCTTTTCACTTTCACTTTTCCTTGACTCTTCTTTGATCTCCTCTTTTCTCTACTTAGTTCACCTTACTACTTTTAGCTTCAAGAACTTCACACTTTGATCTCATTTCTTAACATTCAATCAACATTTAACCAGTAACCAAAAAATTTCTCAACTACTTCTTATATAGTTGTCTCATTGCTTCCTTGTTCTTCCAAGGTTTTCTGCGTAACATAATCATTGATCTCAAATTCATTGCATGTGGTCACTTAGAAAATAAAACTTTCATAGCACTTTGTGCTCTTCTTTATCATTCTTCAATCTCCATGATCGAATCTTTATTGTATTTTTTCAACCATAAATTTGTTAGAAATGTTTAGAATAATTGAGAGGGGTGGTGGTGAATTAGTTACTCAAGGTCTATATGTACCACTTGAATAATTAAATATTAAACACATCAATGTTCTATTGATCCTTCTTATCATTTTGTTGCTTAGTCACTACTGTAAAACTATCATAAACTTAACTTTCATTACATAATAAAAACATCACCACATTTTAAAAATTCATAATACATTCACCATAGTTTGACACTAGAATTTTATGTGGAAACTCAATTTGGAAAAACCCACTAGCAACATGTCACTCTTTTTCACTCTTTTGAAGTGAACTCTATTAGGATCCAACATTGTTAAAGGTTAAAATACACACTATTAAATATGACCTAGTTAGAGGATTTAATCACCTTGTTAGGAGTGGCCTTGTAAGAGGACTTTGATCATTCTATTTAGAATGTCACCTAGTTAAAGGATTTTCATAGACTGTTAAGTCTTTCAATGAATGTTAGGTCAACCTCTGTTCAAAGGATTTCAATACAAAATATTTACAATGATAAGAAAGAAAACAATAGGTTTTGATATGTGTTATTACAACTCATTTTTTCTAGTTCATATGTATATTTGATTCTTATGTTGGTTCACTGATAAGCCTTTCATTTTCATCTTTGAACTTGATCTTCTTGGACATCCTTCAAGTAATCAGTCTACTCTTCTCATCAACACTTAATCCTTCTGCTCATATTCACTTATCAACAACAACATCTGCAAGATTTCTCTTTAGCTTCACATCCACTCACTTGTGTGTTTTTGATCAACCTTTCTTTGTATGATGTCCTTCGCATACAAATTCACACACACACACACACACACTAGCTAGGTCTAGACTCGACACCAAGTGTTCAACTATATATCACCTTAAATAGGAAATATATGCTTTACCATTTTCTATATCCATTGTAGATCTTAGGATTTACAATTAGATTCAACTTGATTTTATGTATCTATAAAACTTATTGATCATCCTCTAAAAACTTCTCTAACATCCTTCTACTAAGTCTTTACCTAATCATCACTTTGAATTTAATGATCCAACTCATCAATCTAATCTTCAACATGTTTTACATCTCCCAAAAAATCAATCGAGTTAGTTTGATCTTACAATTCCTTTGAATTTGATCTTTTACTATCACTTGACAATCACTGAATTTTGACACTCAATGTTTAAGATTTTTGGCTCAACATCAACTAACTTGCTTGGTCAAAGCTAATGCTCTTTCATCACTAGATTTTCTTGACACTGATTGTGGCTCGGTTGGCACTAGCTTTACTCAACGCTCCTTAGTATTTACTCTTTTTCTTGGCTTGGCTTAGCTTTCTTGACATAAACAATTACTTTTCTTTATCAAAGTCTATCTAATCAAATATTCATCATAACTTCCTTTTCATAACTTCAACCTTTTATCTAGGTGCCATAGTATGAGTAACTCTCAAATCCTCTTCATCAGTCAAATAGATATGACATTTAGATTAGGTATCAATATGTCTCATCCATAGATTTGACATCAATGATAAACAACAATTGTTCCAATTGTAAGTTTCCAACAATCTCCCACTTTGGCATTGATGGCAACATCTCAAATATCTAAAGTACTAATAATAACTTAGTTACCATACAATTCAAAAGATTTAATTTCCATAAGTGACCACTACCCTTAGTTTCATTTTGATTCTCATCCATTCAAACTTTCAAACCCCCTCTAAGGTTTATCTTTATGTTCTCAATAATTCTTGTGACTTCTTAGTAATCTCTCTCTTTCATCTTAGTTTCTCAGTAATATTTCCCTCTTTCAAAACAATGCTAAAGACATGTAGTTGTCTCAGCTTCAAATTCTTTATACATCTGAATTATGTATATTTTGCATGTTTGGCCGGTACTTGTCATCTATCTATGATTTCTCTTTTATGTTGTATTGAAGTATTCTACCTTAGGCATGTCCCAAAGTAGATTTGTATTGCACCACTATGTAAAATATGATGTGGAGAATATGTGATGCAATGCACCTTGGCTTCTTAATTATCCTTGGTTAGGGGAATGACACCTAATTTTCCTCTAAGATATTCATAAGCATCTTTGGGTAATGGTTTTGTGAATATATCAACAATTTGTTCCTTTGTATTCACATATTCTAGGTTCATTTATTTGTCTTGATCTAATTCTCTCAAGTAGTGATACTTGATAGCAATGTTTTTTGTCTTAGTGTGCATCACTAGATTCTTTGAAATATTAATAGCACTTATGTTATCACAATAGATAACTAATAGATCTATAATCTCTTCTTTCATGCCTTTCAAAAATTTCTTAATCCACATTATATTTGAACATTTCACTTCAGTTGCCACACACTTGGCTTCAACTGTTGATTGGGAAATAAAATTTTGTTTCTTTCTTGTTCATGATGCCAATCTCTTTCCTAGAAAGAATGCACCTCCACTAGTGCTTTTCTTGTCATTACTATTTCTTACCCAATCTGAATCAGTGAAAACCTTCAGTTCAAATCTATCACTTCTCTTGTAGTTTAATCCATAAGCTTCTATGTCTTTTAGATATCTTATTATCCTTTTGACAACCATCATTTGATTCTCTTTAGGATTTGCTAAAAATATAGAAACTATCCCAACTGCCAATGCAATGTCTAGTCTATTATGAACAACATATTGCAATTTTCCTATCATGGATCTGTATAGGGTTTGGTTCACATCAGTAGAATCATTAGTCTTAGATATATTATGTCCTATAGACATAGGTGTGCTCACTGGCCTTGAATCTTCCATACCAAAAGTCTTCAATATTTCCTTGATGTATTTGGTTTGTGAAATGAAAATACCAAACTTTATTTGGCACACTTGTAATCCAACAAAGAATTTGATCTCACCAAACATAGACATTGCAAATTCCTTTTTCATTTCAGCAGTAAATTATTTACATAATACTTCTCTTCCTCCAAATATGATATCATAAACAAATATCTTAGATAAAAATACTTCACTTTTCTTTCCATTCTTCAAGTATAGATTGTTGTTATCATTTCTACTTTCAAAACCAATTTTCACTAAATAGTTATGTAACCTCTCATACCATGCTCTTAGTGCTTGCTTCAATCCATAAAGAGATTTGTTTAGTTTACATACCATGTTCTTCTTGTCTATATATAAAAATCCTTCATGATGCTCAATGTGTACTTCTTCCTCTAGTAGACCTTTTCAAAATGCATATTTGACATCCATTTGATGTACCTTGAAATTCTTGTAAGATGAGTATGCAAGTAGAGTTTTGACTCCTTCAAGTCTGGCCACAAGAGAAAAAGTTTCTCCATAGTCAAATCCTTCTTCTTGTGCATAATCCTTGCATACCAGTCTTGCTTTGTTTCTTTCTACTTCACCATTTTCATCGAGGTTGTTCCTGAAAATCCACTTTGTCCCAATGACATTTTTGTCTTAAGGTCTTGGCACTAAGGTCCAAGTGTGGTTCTTCTCAATTTGGTCAATTTCCTCATTCATAGCTTGTATCCAATCTTCATTATCTAAATAATTTTTTATTGATTTATCTCAAACTCACATAATAAGCATGTGTCACCTTTGAGTTTTCTCCTTGTCATAATACTTGATTCAACATCTCCAATTATTTGATCTAGTTTATGATGTCTTCTCACATATTTTTCTAATACAAGTAGCGTTCTTGTGGCTCTTCTTCAGTTCATCTAGAAAAATAATCTTAGGCTCATTTCCTCTTCTTTGTTTTGATTTTCGTTTAGGTTTTGAATGCTTGAGATTCACTATCTGATGGTTGACATTGTCTATTTGTGACTCAACATCTAGAATCTATTTCTTGACACCTACTCTCTGCTGCTTGGCAATTTGCATTTTAACTCCATCATTTCCTGTCTAATGGGAACTTGCAGCTTGATTTGTCTATTCATTTTGAGTGCTAGGAGCATCATCATCCACATAGATGAATGTACTATAGTATTTAGGTTATTCATTACATGAAGCATCACCTTTTTTTGCAAACTCGTCAATTCTCACATTTGTACTTTCCACAACTTTGTTAGTTTTAGAATTTAAACACTTATAAGGTTTTATTTTTGTGGAATAGCCTAAGAATATGCCTTCATCACTTTTTTTCATCAAATTTTCTATCCCTATTATCTTTTAGTATATAAAATCTACTTCTAAATTTTTTGAAATATTTAACATTGGGAGCATAACCATACCATTGTTCATAAGGTGTAGCACTTTTAACTTTGTTGACTTGAACTCTATGAAGGGTATAAACAACAATACTAATCACTTCTCTCCAATATTTCTATGACACACCTTTCTCCATCATTAGTATTCTTGCAAAATCCATAATTGATTTGTTTCTTCTTTCAGCTATCCCATTCTAAGGAAGGGTCCTTGGTGATGACATCTATCTTTTGATTCCTCTATCATTGTCGAATGTATTGAACTCATGTGAAATGAATTGATCACCTCTATTAGATCTCAAACACTTTAGACTCTACCCTGTTTCTTTTTCAACTTTGGCTAAATACCACTTGAATAACTAAAAAGCATCAAATTTAACTTTAAGAAACATTACAGTTATAATTCTAGAGTAACCATCCACAAATAGAATAAAATATTGATCTCCATAGTAACTTTTAACATCAATAGGTCCACATAGATCAATATGAATCAATTCCAAAATATCACTGGCAGTATATGCTTTACTCTTAAAACTAGAATTGGTCATCTTTCCTAATTAAAACTATTTACACATAATATTTTTAGGCTTCTTTAGTTTAGGCAATCCTCTTACTTTCTTCATTTTATTGATATTCACCAAATTTTCAAAATTCACATGACATAATATTTTGTGCCATAACCAAACATATTCTTGGTGTACAAACATGCATGTCTCTTATGATAGGTCTAGATAGAATAGGTTGCCTCTTGTTCACTCACTAGTTCCAATTAACTTACTATAACCATCATATATCTTGGCCTTCCTATTGTGAAATTCAACTTTGTAACCTAATTTTTTCAGCTGCGAAACACTCAACAAATTGTAGTTAAGTCCTTCAATCTAGTAAACATTTTCACATGTTATTTTGTCAGTTAGTTGAATAATTCCTTTACCTTTAATAACACATGGGATATCATTACCAAATTTAACACATCAACCATTTTATGGACCAATATCTTCAAAATTTTCTTTATCGCCAGTCATATGATTAGAAAATCCACTATCAATTATCCAGATATCAGTTTTGTTCAAATAAGAAATTAATGCAATTTTTTCATCTTCATCAGGCTCTTCTTTCATAGCAACATAGACAACTTCAACATCATTACTCTCATATTCATTATCAGTATTTTCTTCAATAATATAGCATAATTTCTTACCTTTTCCATCCTTGCTACTTCTGTAGTCTTTTTCATCTCTTCTTCCTTTGTACTCGATTTCCTTCTTTTCATCCTTATCTTTTCTATTAGGACATCTAACAACAATATGACCAACTTTGTTGCATGAAAAACAAATGATGGGTAATTTACCTTTATATTTATCTCTTCCTCTTCCAAACCTTTTTGCTATGAGGGCTTCAAGTTCATCAATCTCATCATTAGAACTATCACTTTCACTCTTCACATGTTTTCCTTTCTTCTTACTAAGAATCTGTTGTGACTTGAAAGCAAATTCAATGGTAGCAATTGTGTAGTTATCAAAATTAGACATCTCAAAAGTAGTAAGTCTACCAAGTACACCATCTAAGGTTAAATTATTACCTAGGGTGCATCTCAATTCTTGAATTGCAGAGACTTTAATGGCATAGGTAGGGAGTAGAGTCCTCAATACCTTTCTTATCACTATTTCATCTTCAATTGTTCCTTTTGCTCCTCGAACAACATTAACAACCTCTTTAACTCTTGTGCAATATTGTACTATTTTCTCACCTTCCATCATTCTTATATCATCAAATTTACCTCTAAGGCTTTCTACTTTGGCTCTTAGTACATTGTCATCACCTCCATATATGGTCTTCAATCTATCCCACATCTTCTTTTTAGTATTGCAATCTTTTAGGTCATTAAAATCGACATAGCTTAGGGCTAAGGAAATCTCCAATATTGCTTGGTTGTGATCTAACTTATGTCTCAATTCTTTAGTATTCAAAGGAGTAGTTGTTAACTCTACATATTCATTGCTCTAAAAATTGACAAAAACATCACTAATACTAGATATATGTATGTTCATCAGTGTCTTCCATGCAAGGTAGTTCTCCTTATTCAGCTTGGGTACATCTCTCTTGTTTGTCATAATCTTTTTCTTTAAGAACCTTCTAAATTTTCTCTATAAGCACTTACCTCTAATACAAATTGTTAGTATAACTAAGTGAGGGGGGGGGGGGGGGGGGTTGTGAATTAGTTATTCAAGGTCTATATGTACCACTTGAACAATTAAATATTAAACACATCAATTTTTTGTTGACCTTGCTTATCCTATTGTTGCTCAGACACTATTGTTAAATTTTCATAAACTTCACTTGAATTGCATAATGCAAACATCATCACATGTAAAAAATTCATAAGAAATTCATCATAGTTTGAAACTAGAGTTTTATGTGGAACCCAAATTTTGGAAAAACCACTAGCAACATGTCACTCTTTTTCACTCTTTTGAAGTGAGCTCTATTAGGAGCCAACCCTGTTAAAGGTTACAATACACACTATTAAATGTGACTTGGTTAGAGGATTTAATCACCCTATTAGGATCAACCTTGTAAGAGGACTTTGATCATTCCATCTATAATGTCACCTAGTTAAAGGATTTAAATAGCTTGTTAAGTCTTCCAATGACTGTTAGGTTAACCTCTATTAAAAGGATTTCAATACAAATTGTTTACAATAATAAGAAAGAAAATAAAAGGTTTTGATCTATGTGATTACTACTCACTTTTTTTGGTTCAGATCTTTGTTCAGTCCTTATGCTAGTTCACTTATAAGCCTTTCACTATCATCGCTGATCTTGATATGTTTGCACACCCTTCAAGTAATTTTTCCACTCTTCTCATCAACACTTATGCCTTTTACTCAAATTCACTTATCAACAACATCATAAAGATTTCTCTTTAGTTTTGCATCCACTCACTTGTGTGATTCTAATCAACCTTGCTTTATATGACTTCGTTTGCATACAAACTTGCACACACACTAGTTGGAGCTAGAATCGACACCAAATATTCAATTTTATATCACCCTAAATAGGTAATCTATGCTTTACAATTTTCTACATCCACCATAGATCTTTGGGTTTATGATTAGATTCAAATCAATTCAATGTATCTATACAACTTCTTGATCATCCTTTAAAAATTTCTCTAGAATCCTTTTAATAGGCATTTACCTAATGACCACCTTGAATTTAATGATCTAACTCATCAATCTAATCTTCAATACATTTTAAATCTCCCAAGAAATCAATTGAGTCATCTTTTGTTTACAATTCCTTTGAAATTGATCTTTTACTGTCACTTGGCAATCACTAAATTTTGACACTTGGTCAACATTGAAATACTTGGTCACTATTTAAGCTTTCTGGCTAGGCATCAAATAGATTTCTTGGTTGATGTTATTCTTAGTCTACACTATATTTTTTTGGCACTAATTGTGGCTCATTTGATGCTAGCATTACTCAACACTCCTTAGTATTTACTCTTTTGCTTAGCTTGGTTTATCTTTCTTGACATAAACAATTACTTTTATTTATCAAAGTCTATCTAATCAAATATCCATTGTAACTTCCTTTTCATAACTTCAACCTTTCCTCTAGGTTCTATAGTTATGAGTAATTCTCAAATCCTCTTCATCAATCAAATAGATATGACATTTATATTAGGTAGCAATATGTCTCATCCATAGATTTGACATCAATGAGAAAACAACAATTATTCCAATTGTAAGTATCCAACAAGATCTTGTAACAAACTTTAACTTATGCCTTTGAGCTTCTTGAACATTCTTTATTTCCACCACAATTTGGCCTCAGATTCCATCTTTAAAAACTTTTTCTTCTAGATGTTACTCAAGGAACATAAGATTTTACTCAAGTAATACATCACTTGATCAATGCTAAACTCACTTAGTTAATATTGAACTTTTTCTTCGCTTTCCAACTACCCGATGACAAATGTAGTCACTTTGTATAGCTTGTATAGCTCATTACATTATACTATTACATGATTGTAAAAAAAACAAACCAACATTACACTACCATTGTCTCACTCATTCAAGTGCCCATTGAATACCATACTTATCAAGTTTGTCATCAACATGCTTTCCTCAAATCCTCTTCATCGATCAACTGATATGACACTCTACTGAATTAGCATAATTTCTAGCCAACCAGGGCTTGACATCAATGACAAAATAGAAAATTATATGACTCTTTTACATACATCTATAGCATTCTCAGTTTCATCATCATTTGGGGCTAACAAGAGTAACATTTTTTTCATAGTCTTCTTACATGTTATTTTTTATTTATGAAAAAAAAAGTTTTGAAGGGGCCCCAAAACTCTATACAAGAAATCACATATTATGAAAATTGAAATCACTTTGGCAAGTCTTCTAGGGTGCTATACTCTACATCTAATGAAAATATATACTATTGTAATTATTCAAAGTGACTTGCAAATTTATTAGCAATTCATATTTGGAAGAGCATCTTGATTATAACACCAATGTTTCATTTAATGTTGCATTTAAGGATATTAATTGTTTGATGGTATTAAAAAATTTCTCCTCATTTGTGTCCTTAGGAAAATGGACTACATTACCCTTTATTTTTTCCTCCATCTTTTTATAGAAAGAAATAATTTATGATGTATTAATTTTTTGAATCAACATTGCTTGACAAACCAAGATCTAATAAAATATGTGCCTTTCCATTCAACTTCCTTGTCTTTTTTCTAGACTAACCCATTAATTTTGATGCTTTGAGTGATAAATGATTCCTTTACTGAGGCATCACTGTGGATGTTAATTTTATTTGATACCAAATTATTGTCACTAAAATTGTATATTGTTTGCAATTTTATCTATTGAAATAACTTCATTACCAGAAAACATTCAAAACATCATTAAATTTCACTTGTTTAATCATTAAATCACTTTACTCAAAACTATTCATTCATTATTCTATTTTTAACCAACCGAGAGTAATAGAACTTAGTTATCACAATCCATAAACTTAGTTGTTACCAAGTTGTAGTAAAATAAAAATAACATGTAAAAATAACTTGCAACATAACAACATTAACACATTTGAAACCAATATTTTAATGTGGAAACCATGTGAAGGGAAAAACACCTAGGACTAACAACCCAGAAAATTTCACTCTTATGAAGTGAGCTCTATTAGGAGCCAACCTTTTTAAGGGTTACAAACACATTTTTAATGTGACCTTGTTAGAGGATTTTAACAAAATGATCATCTAGACCTTATCACTCCTTGATCTTGCCTAAAGAGTGGCCTACTCTAAGGACTTACAAACATCACTAATTGATGTTAACATATAAAATTTCACAGAATTTTTAGGTCCACTTAGTCTACAAGATCTTTTTCTACAATGATTAGAAAGTAAAAATGTAAAAATAATTTGTTTAAGTATAGCACTACCTTTCTAGTTCAAATATCCTTTTTGTTCTTCTTTTTGTCTGATCTTCCACACTAATCTCTTTTCACTTTTTTCTCTTGACATGATGACTCACTCCTATTTTTGCTTCTTTTACCTCTGCTTGGTTCACCTGGCTCAACTATCTTCTTTCACCCTCAACAACTTTTCATAATCAACATCTAACCAACATTCTATCAAAAACCAAATTAGGAACATAAAATTGTCTTAAACATCTCCTTAAATAGTCATTTATGTGCTTCTAGGTTCTTGTATTTATTGTTTCTTAATCATAATTGTCAATCTCATATTCAATGTACATAACCACAGAGAAAATAGAACTTTTCATAGGACTTCATTCTCTTCCTTATTTTTCTTCAATCTCCATGATCAGATCCTTATTGAATTTTCCCAGTCATTGATCTTGCAACATACTTTGACTCATACCTTTGAACCTCTTGAGCATTCTATTTTTTCATCAAAAGTTAGGCTTAGATTCCATTTATTTCAACTTTTTCTTCCAGCTACTACTTAATGAATATAGAATTTTACTTGGGTAATATAGTACTCAGTTAATACTAAACTCGCTCAAGTAATACTGAGTTTCCCTCATACTATAGTCACCTAGTTAAGCTTGCATAGGTCAACACATACAATATTAAATGGTTATAAAATAATAAAACCAACATTACACTATCACAATCCAACATACTTTCTTCAAATCCTCTTCATCAATCAAGATGATATAACACTCTAATGGGTTAGCATAATGTCTAGCCAACTAAGACTTGACATCAAATAAAACATGATAACTAATACAACTCTTTTACATACATTTATAGCATTACCAAAATTATATTATTAATTAAGGATAACAATCTCCCCCATTGATAACATATGATTCTATATTAAAAAACATTACATATGATAATAAGATGTATGCATTGTCAACAATATAACTTTTCTGCTCTTTGTCATCATCAATAGATTCTTTATAACTTGGTATGTACCTTTAACAGTAACAACCTTCATCAAATTTTCTTCTTCCTTTGCAAAACCTCTCCCCCTTTGGGTATAATTCACCATTTGATAATATTATCTAACAGATACTGTCCCCCTTTGACAACAATGCCAAAGGCCATTATAAATTTCAATATGAAACTTATAAAACCTTGTAGTTATTCTTGTACTTTGCATGCACAGTTTCATCACAATCATCTTCACAACTTCAGAAATGTTCCTAAAGTGTGAACTTTTTCATTAACTCCACAAAGATATTAAAATTTATCCATGAATTGATGCAACATGCATCTTCACGTTGTGAATTTTGGATAGGGGAAGGACCCCTTGTTTAACTCTTGGATACTCAAAAGCTTCCTTAGGAAATGACTTACTAAATATGTCCATAATTTTCTCTTTAGACTTCACATATTGAAGCCTCACTTATTTCTCTTGTACTTGATCTCTCAAATAATGATACTTGATTGATTTGTGCATTATTTTTGTATGCATCACCAAATTTTTTGAAATATTTATTTCACTAGTGTTATCACAATAAATAGTAATAGGCTTGGTGATCTCTTCTTGCATACCTTCTAGCAGTTGCTTAATCCATAAAGTATTTGAACAATTTATTGCAGCAGCAATATATTCAGCTTGAGTAGTAGGTTGTGAAATTCAAGTTTATTTATTGCTTATCCATGTAATAAATCTTTCTCCTAAAAAGAAATCTCCACCATTTGTACTTTTCCTATTATCATTGTTATTAGTCCAATCAACATTTGTACAAACTTTAAGATTAAAGTCATCATCTTGTTTGTACCATAGGCCATAATCTTTAGTTCCTTTAAGACATATAAATACCCTTTTTATAGAAGTCATGTGCGTCTCCTTTAGATTAGAAGAAAACCTTTCAACAATTCCAACATGTGTAATACCAAGTCTATTATGTACAACATAGTAAGTTACCAATTATAGATTTGTATCATGTCTCATTTAACTCTCCAGTAGTGTCTTCTTTTGAAAATTTCATTCCAGTTAATATAGGTGTACTGACTAGATTAGACTCATCCATCCCAAATGTCTTCAATATTTATTTCACATATCTATAATGAGTCACATACATTCCTTTCCTTATTTGATAAGCTTGTAGTCCAATGAAAAATTTGATCTCACCAAACATTGACATTTCAAATTATGTACTCATTTGATCAACAAATGTCTTACATAGTATGTAAATTCCTCCAAATATGTTTTAGGATCATCCTAGGTTACCTTTCTATCCTGCTTACCTTGGTTCATTGTGCCTGTTAGTTCCAAGTTCTAGTGGTTGTCGTGCTAGAGTTTCTACTAAGTTTATTGTTATCTTAGTTGCCTAGAATTGATCGAGTGCTTTGGT
Source organism: Cupressus sempervirens (assembly GCA_028749045.1). Taxonomy (NCBI): domain Eukaryota; kingdom Viridiplantae; phylum Streptophyta; class Pinopsida; order Cupressales; family Cupressaceae; genus Cupressus; species Cupressus sempervirens. The sequence continues at coordinate 650,721,012 of CM053789.1, read as the reverse complement.
GGCCTAGTGTTCCTTTGTTGATAGATTTTGTATATGATTGGTTCCTAGTGGGAGCCAACTTATGTATTTAATTTGGGTTGTGAATTTAAATGTAAGGATATTATCTTGTGATGTGTGCAGTCCATTTAGAGGTCGACCTTTTATTATGTACTGATCTAGAATCTTTTGTAAGCCATTTTGGAAAGTATAAGTAGAGGTTTTTAGGCTTAGTCTAAGGAGAAAGAGAGTCTGGAGAGAGTGCAAAAAGAAGGGAGATAAACAGTTAGAATGAAGGATCTATGAAAAATTCTAAGTCTGGAATTTCATAAATCTTGTTGGCCATAACTCAGAAGGCCTAGTCAGGTATGTATGCATAAAATTTGATGAATTAATAAAACATTTTTTGTTCCTTCTGTCCTTGGTGTTTTTCTCTATGTTGTTTTCTTCCATTTTGTTTACTCTATAGGGTGGTTGGACTATTAGGTTTTCCCTTGGACCTAATTTTCCCATTCACTCCTACATCAAAACATAAATCATCAAAAAATATTTTAGAAATCGATACCATATCATTAGAATCATTCTTTAGATATAGATTATTGTTCTCACTTGTTCTAGAAAATCCAATCTTAATCAAATAAGAATGTAACCTTTCATAGCATGCTCTCAATGCTTGTTTCAATCGATACAAATCCTTATTCAATTTACAAACTATGTTCTCCTTTTAAGGCTCAATGAATCCTTTAGGTTGTTCAATATATACCTCCTCTTTAAGTATTCCATTCAAAAATATAGATTTAACATCCATTTTAAAAGACCTTAAACTTCTTGTAGGTAGCATAGACCAATAATATTCTTACTCCTTCCAGTCTTGCCATAGGTACAAAAGTCTCTCCATAATCTATTCCTTCTTCTTGTGCATAACCTTTGTAAACTAGTTTTTCCTTATTTTTGACCACTTGTCCATATTCATTCAGTTTGTTCTTAAAAATTCGTTTGATTCCTATCACATTCTTGTCAGTAGGTCTTGATACTAATGTCCATGTGTTTTTATTCTCAATTTGATCAATCTCTTTATTCATAGCATTTATCCAATCCTCATTATCCAATGTAGCCTTAATTATTCTTGGTTCAAAATCAGCAATCAAATAGGTACTCTCTCTTAACTTACTTCTAGTATTTACTCCAATGCTTTTGTCACCAATAATTTATTCAGGGGAATGATTCTTTCTCACATATTTTGCCAATATAGGTTTAGTTCTTTGACTTTTAGAAATTTTTTCACTTAGTAGGGGTTTATCTTCATGCTCATGTTGTATTGTTTGATGCTCACGTAAAGCATTCTATAACTTGGGTGTCATTTTTTGGTACTCAATGTATATCAAGTGTCTCTTCATACACACACACAAACTTGTTGTAATCTTTATCTTCCTTCTTTCTTTCCACATCATTCTTCTCTACAAACTCATCAAATCTTACATTTGCACTTTGAATTATATTGTTAGTAGCTTTGTTCAAACATTTATAAGCTTTTCTCTTAGATGAATAACCAAGTAGTATACTTTCATCTCTTGTAAAACAAAATTTACCATTCCTTGAATCCTTGTGAATATAACACCTACTTCTGAATAGTTTGAAATAACTAACATTCAGTGTGTGACAATACCAAAATTCATAGTGTATCATACTTTTTCCTTTATTCAATTGAACTCCATTGAGAGTATAAAAATAAGAGCTAATTGCTTCTCTCTAGAATATCTAAGAAACCTCATTTTCAATCACTAGTGTTCTTGAAACATCCATAAAAATTTTACTTCTTCTCTTGACAATTCTATTTTTTTGTGGTGTCCTCAGTTCAGAAAATTGTCTCTTAATACAATTCTAAGCACAAAAGTTAGTGAATTCAACAGAGATAAATTCACCACCTCTATTAGGTTGTAAACATTTCAAAGATTTTTAAGTTTCCTTTTCAACTCTATCTTTATACTATTTGAATATATCAAAAGCATGTAATTTCACCTTCATGAACATAACAATCATCATCCTTGAATAGTTATCAACAAACTATATGAAATACTTGTCACCATAATAAATGTCAACACCAATTGGACCACAAAGATCAATATGCACCAATTCTAAGATATCATTTGAAGTGTGTGTCTAACTTGAAAAAATAAACTTTGTCATTTTATTGAGTTGGCATTCTTCAGACATTGCATTCTCTAGTTTTTACAGATTTGGTAAACCTCTTACTCTTTTCTTTCTACTCACTTTCACCATGTTCTCAAAGTTTAAATGACACAACCTTTTATGCCATAACAATACATCCTCAACTTTAGCAAATAAGAAAGTCTCAATAGTAGGATCAAGATAGAATAAGTTACCTTTTGTTTGCATTCTTGTTTGAATAAGATTACCTTCATTGTTGAAGATCTCAAACTTTATATTTTAAAATTATAGCTTGTGACCTAAATTATTCAATTGTGCCACACTTAGTCCTTGTACTGAATATGCCTCATCACATTTGATCTTATCATTCACCATTAGTGATCCTTTACCTTTCACTAGACATGGAACATCATTTCGTAGCTTAATAGTTCCACCATCATGAATTTCTTCAAATTTATCAAACTTACTTAGATCACTAATCATGTGATGTGAGAATTCACTATCTATAATCCACAATTCATTATTGCTAACATATAAAATAAGTGTAGTTTTACTTTCATACCTTTCTCCATTGAGATCTTCTTTGATTGAAACATAGACCAGTTCAACTATTTCCATGTCACCATTAGAACTGGACTCGGTGTGCTCTTTTTTGGCAATGTAGCATGACTTCTTCCCTTTATATTTGTAATCTCTATTCTTCATGTACTTAAAATATTTATTGCCATTTCTATCACTCTCACTTCTATTAGGACATTTAGCAGCAAAATTACCAACTTCATCACATTTGAAACAAATCATGGGAAATTTACCTTATATCCAATCTATAACCTACAATCATAAGCCTTAGAAGAAATACCTTCCACATATATACCAAGAAGCTCTCACTAAGAAAGATAATATCAAATATATAACCAATTAAATCAAAAGATCTCAAAGAGTTGAATCCATGTAGTATCAAGGATATCCACAACATATAAACTGATAACCTACAAGAACGACTCTCATAACAAGTCTAAAAACACTGTTGCAAGTTATCCACAACCAACGAAGTAAAAAGATAAAGGATCAAATTATCCACAACCAACAAGTCTAAAAAAATGCTCCCAAGTTATCCAGAACCAATGATCAAATTATCTAACTAGTCCCAAATCCAATGTAAGTGAAACCAAATATCCAAGAATATAATCAAGACCAAAGAGAAAATATATAACTCATAACATGTATCAAGTCCTAAAAAAACCTCTAGATGTAAACGATGCAAGTATGATATCCTCCACAAAACCTAAACCAAGAAGCCACAAAAACACCCAACCCATAACATATAACTAATCACGGATGTAAGCCTCTGACAAGAAGATAAAACCCATAAACCATTTCTAAACCAAGGAATAACCATTCCTAATCTAAGGAATATGTCCAATATAAAACCATCTTCCAAACTTTAAACCAACATAAACATATATACACAAGGAGATAATAATTTCCAAATCATCTATCAAATAAACCCTTAAGAAATAACTCATGTACCATAGCTCAAGATCCATATCCATGAAGGATAAGCATAAACATAATACACCTATGAGAAACAATGGGCTATACCTCTCAAGTAGTAAACTACCAAGTAGACCAAGAGCGGGGAATGAGAATGTTCATCAATATATCCAAGTCTCTAACAAAGAATAATCTAAGAACTATATCCTCTCAATCCATATCAAGTGAATGCCCCTTAGACTTCATAATGAAACTATCAATTGTTCCAAAAAAATACCTCTTTAATTCAAGAGAAATCAGCATCACCACCATCTCTAAATATTCATGAATACTTGTAACCAATCAATCCATGTTAACTCCTAATGCAACATAGCAATATCATGAAGTATCGAAAAAATGATGTGATGAACCTCCTTATAGCAATATCGTGAGAATGCTCGAAATAACAGAATACAAAGTGATAGCAGAACTCAGAATGAATCTACTGATCGCAGGCCACTTCGAGGGGGTAACCTCCTTTGAGCAAGCTCAATACAATAAATTCGTCCGTGCCCATCAAGGGCCTCAACCTATTCTTATATACTGAGTACGATCTAGAAAAGTAATACTACCTATGCATGTGGGATAATAAAATATACTCACGGGATGACTTACAAAGCATATGCGTCCAACAACACTACTCTAACAAAATAAACAGAAGGAACACACAGGTTCCTAACATCCCCTCTCCCTTAGAAAAAAGCTTTGTCCTCAAAGCTTAAGGTGTGGAAATTGTTGTTGAATCTGAAGAAGGGGTTCCCAGGTAGCATCCTCTGGTTGCATGCCATGCCACTGAATCAAGACCTCAGAGATGGAGCAAGAGCGAAGCTGGCGAGTGCGCTGGTCAATGATTGCCACCGACTCTAGGATAATGGATCCTTCTGTATCCATTTCAGGGAGAGTAGTTTGTGCTCTGACAGTGGTACCCAGAACTTTCTTTAGACAAGAAACATGAAAGACTGGATGAATGCGGGAAGAAGGAGGAAGTTCCAGTTTATAAGCAACTGAACCAATCTTCTGCAGAACCTTATAAGGCCCATAAAATTTTGGGGCCAGCTTATGACGCCCTTTCAGCTTTAGGGAGGATTGTTTGTATGGCTTTAGACGAAGAAAAACCATATCCCCAACTTGAAATGAACGCTCAGAACGATGTTGATCTGCTTGCTGTTTCATCCGATTACGGGCCATGTGAAGATTATCCTGTAAGGTACGAAGAATCTGATCCCTGCTGCGAAGAACTATGTCAACTGCCTGGACTGGTGAGCTGTTGGGAGTGTAGGGAAGGAGCACTGGAGGTGCCTGACCATAGACTGCTTCATATGGAGTCATTTTAGAGGCAGTGTGGTAAGAGGTATTGTACCACCATTCAGCTAAAGGGAGCCACTTGGCCCACTGATGTTGCTGTTCGGAAGTGAAGCAACGAAGATAAGTTTCCAAGCATTTATTGACAATTTCAGTTTGACCATCAGTTTGTGGGTGATAGCCCGAACTCATCTTCAGTTTGGTGCCAGTTTTCTGAAACAGTTCAGTCCAAAAATGACTGGTAAAAGTTGCATCACGATCAGAGACAATGGAAGAAGGGAGTCCATGAAGACGAAATATCTGGTCCATGAAGATTTGTGCAACAGAGGAGGCAGTATAGGGGTGGCTGAGGGCACAAAAATGACTATATTTCGAGAGACGATCAACCACAACCAAGATCACTGTCTTGCCACCGGATTTAGGAAGCCCTTCAATGAAATCCATAGAAATATTAGTCCAAATCCGTGTAGGGATGGGCAATGGTTCGAGCAAGCCAGGAAGGAGGGTCGTTTCACCCTTGTGGCGTTGGCAAGTATCACATTCAGCCACCATCTGTTGAATCGTCTGTTTCATCCCTTTCCAAAAGAAGTTTCTCCTTGCTCGCTCATAAGTTTTGAGGAAGCCTGAGTGCCCTGCTGAAGGAGAAGCATGGAGTTCATAAAAAATAGCCTGATGTAGAGCTGGGTTCTGAGGAAGCACTAGCCGACCCTTGTATCGAAGAGAAGCACCATCCCAAGAGTAATGTGGTATAGCAGAAGGATTATTGGCTAGCTGGTGAATGATTTGAGATAAAGAAGAGTCACTGTCATAGCCCTGCTAAACAGACGCTAACCAATTGGGAATGGGCATAGAAATAGCGGAAAGGGAAGCTTGATTATCAAATGTGCGAGAAAGAGCATCTGCCACAATATTCTCCTTACCCTTCTTGTAGGTGATCTCATAATCATACCCCATGAGTTTGCTAACCCATTTCTGTTGTGTAGGAGAGGATACCCGTTGTTCCAGGAAGTATTTCAGACTTTGGTGATCGGTTCTGATGCAAAAATGACTCCCTAAGAGGTATGGCCGCCATTTCTGTACAGCATGCAAAATAGCCATCATTTCTTTTTCATAAGTAGAGAGGGCTAGATTCTTACCAGAGAGGGCTTTGCTAGTGAATGCAATAGGATGGTCATCTTGCAGGAGAACAGCACCCAATCCATTGCCGCAAGCATCACTCTCAATAGTGAAGGGTTTGGAAAAATCTGGCATCGCGAGAACAGGTGTACTGCACATAGCCTGTTTCAGTTGTTCAAATGCAGTCTCAGCAACAGGGGTCCAGGAGAAGGCATCCTTTTTTAACAGAGCTGTCAATGGTGCTGCAATTTTCCCGTAATCTTTGACAAACTTGCGGTAGTAGCCAGTCAACCCCAAAAAACCCCGAAGGCTCTTGAGAGTTTTAGGATGCGGCCAAGTTTTCATGGCATCTATTTTTGTAGGATCCACCCGCACTCCATGGTGTGCAACAATATGCCCGAGATACTCCACTTCCTCCTGGCCAAACACACATTTAGATAGTTTTGCACAGAGTTGATGATCAGAGAGAAGTTGCAAGACAAGCTCCAGATGATGGAGATGCTCAGCCCAAGTTTTGCTATATATGAGGATATCATCAAAGAAGACCAGAATGAATTTCCGGAGGTATGGTCGAAATATGTTATTCATCACTGCCTGAAATGTTGAAGGAGCATTCGTGAGGCCAAAGGGCATGACTAAAAATTCATAGTGACCATCATGTGTGCGGAAGGCAGTTTTAGGTATATCCTCCTCATTAACCCGAATTCGATGATACCCAGAACGAAGATCTAACTTGGAGAAAAAATGAGCCCCATGAAGTTCATCAAGAAGTTCATCAACAACTGGAATGGGAAACTTGTCCTTTATAGTGAGATGATTAAGTGCTCGGAAATCAATGCAGAGTCGCCATGACCCATCTTTTTTGCGAACAAGCAGAACTGGAGAAGAAAAGGAACTGGTACTAGGGCGAATAATACCTTGCTTCAGTAAGTCACGGACAAGTATCTCGATTTCGGTCTTCTGATGAAATGGGTAGCGGTAGGGCCTGATGTTGGGCGGAACACTGCCAGGAAGGAGCTGAATACGGTGGTCCTCTGGACGAGAAGGAGGTAATCCCACAGGTTCAGCAAATACACCAAAATACTTGTCCAAAATGTGTTGGAGATCGGCAGGAGTGCTAGAGACTACTGATGGCTGCATCTGAATGGAATGGAGCTGAGCGATGACACCATGTGAATTCTTCTTAAGAAGTTTTTCCATACGGTGTGAACTGATGATGCTGAGAGACCCTGGTTGTAAGCCTTTCAAAGTGTGTTGGTGCCCCTCGGCTGAAAACTGCATCCAAAGTTCAGCAAAATCCCAGAGAATGGGGCCAAGAGTGCGTAACCATTGGGCACCCAAAACCACATCACAACCACCTAAGGGTAAGGCAAACATGTCAGAGCGCATGTTATAATCTCCAATAGAGAGACGCACATTGCGACATTTCCCTTTACAAGGTAAAGTGCCCCCATTGGCAATCATGACTTCAAAGCTAGAGCAGGGATGGATAAAGCAATCAGCCTGTTTGGCTATTCGTGGATCAATGAAGTTATGAGTGCTACCAGAATCAATGAGTATAGTAAGAGGGATCTTCTTGAAGAAACCCTGGACCCGCATGGTTTGTGGAGTAGTGACTCCTGCCAAAGCATGGACAGATATCTCTGGTGGAGCTTCTGGTGAAGGAGGTTCAGGCTGGTGAGGCTCAACCTCATCATCCACTGTTTCCTGAGCATCTACATATTCTTCCAGTTCCGGTGGAGAATCCACATCCAAGAGATAGAGCTTTTGCTGAACACATCTATGGCCCCGAGACCATTTCTCATCACAATTATAACAAAGCCCTTTGTCTCGCCTGACTCGCATCTCTGTTTCAGACAAGTGCTTGATCGGAGTAGTTCTGGGAGCTGGTATGACTGGAGGGTTGTGAGAACCTGTATTTCTGAATGGAACAAAATTAGATCTGGAGCGTTGTAGAGCACTAATCTTGTCTTCCGCTAACTTAACCAACCCAAGGGCTTCCATCATTGTAGTAGGTCGAAACATTTTGACTTCTGAGCGAAGTGCATCCTTCAGACCACTGACAAAACAACTACGGAAGAATTCATCAGACAAGCCCTCTGTGTGATTAGCTAATTTTTCAAACTCTGTCTGGTATTCTCTTACAGTGCCTGTTTGACGCAGTTTAGTGAGTGCTCCTGTGAAATCATCAAAGGAACTAGGGCCAAAGCGCTCCAAAATGAGGGTGCACAATTCTCTCCATGTTGGGCCTACATTAGCCTTGATGTACCAACGGAACCATTGAAGAGCTTCATGTTCCAAATGAAAAGATGCAAGGGGGACTTTGTGGTTATCCAAAGTATTATGCAAGCTGAAATACTGCTCTGCCCTATAGATCCATCCAGTCGGATCAGAACCATCGAAGCGTGGAAAATCAAGCTTTGGTCCACGGAAATTGCCAGAAGAGGACCCAGTATCTCCTGAATGGTTTCGGCTCATGGCTGACTGCTGAAAGTTAAGACCCAGAATTTTGTCATCCAGATCTTGAAGTTTGGTTTTGAGGGATGCCATTTCTTCTTCCATGATTTTTGCTCCTGTACGCGTAACAACCATAAAGCAAGGTTTTTTTTTTTTTTTTTTTTTTTTTTTTTTTTTTTTGGAATGGGTAGAAGATGAGAAACAAAAACTTTTTTAGTAACGACAAACTTGGATTTGGGTAAAACTCAGATAGGAAATGGGTGTTTGACGGGTGGTGGGAGACTATCTGGGGACAAGGGAAACAGAAAAATGAGGGTTTCAAGGGTAGGGAGGCGAAATGAGGCGAACAGTCCAAGAGGGATAAGGGAGCAAAATGAGGAATGGAATCTTGTGGCTCAGTTTGGTGGCGATTGGATGAGAGGTGAAAAAGATAGGGCAAACCCTAAAATTAGATAAATGAGGGATTTAGGGCTTTGATATGTAAAATTTGGGGTTGGGTCGCCAAGGAAGGAAGTATGCGAAATGATATTGTAGACGTTCTGCGGAAGTATGAGCAGAAACAGAAAGCAAACAAGGAAGCTACGACTAAAAAACAGAAAAATTTTTACTCTTTTTTTTTTGAACAGTCGACTTATAAAAATTCACTCACAGACAGAACAACTGAAAAGAGTTATTGCAATAACAAGAGATATTAGAAGTGAGAGGAACCTGAAGGCCACGACAGAAAAAAATTTGATGTAATTTCCACCCAGCGAGCCCAAGAGAGTGCTCTGATACCAGATGTGATGAACCTCCTTATAGCAATATCGTGAGAATGCTCGAAATAACAGAATACAAAGTGATAGCAGAACTCAGAATGAATCTACTGATCGCAGGCCACTTCGAGGGGGTAACCTCCTTTGAGCAAGCTCAATACAATAAATTCGTCCGTGCCCATCAAGGGCCTCAACCTATTCTTATATACTGAGTACGATCTAGAAAAGTAATACTACCTATGCATGTGGGATAATAAAATATACTCACGGGACGACTTACAAAGCATATGCGTCCAACAACACTACTCTAACAAAATAAACAGAAGGAACACACAGGTTCCTAACAAATGATCAATGTACTCAATACGAAGAAACTAAACTAAGATCAATGTCAAAGTTCCAACCATGGTCTCAAGAACATAAACATGAAAACATGATCTAAAACATCTAAACTAAAGAATAACATGTTCAATATGAATATGTTCAATATGAACATATCATAAAATGTCAAAACTTTAAAAATGTATTAAGAGTATATCATGACATAATAATGAAATTATCCTAACACTAAGGATAACATGTCAAATGAATGCATAAACCATACCTTTACCAAGGACTTCATGAGTCCTCAAGATGAAATCATCTCCACTCACCATGGAGAACTATCTTCATGCACCATGAAGAACCATCTCCATACACCATAAAGATTCAAATGCACCATTCAAATGTCAAGATGCTTCTACAACAATAAGATCTATGACACCCTCCAACATCTGAAAACACTCAATAAATATATCAATGTCAATAAATCCCACTCAATCATGGTACCAAGTCACCAAAGGCATCATAAAATACATCTCTTACATGAATATTTTCTAGGTCTACACACCCACAACCAAAGTGTTAGTACCAATTGAAACTAAGATATACAAACTAAGAAGATACAAACTAAACTAGGAACTAATCCTACATTGCTACCTCATTATTGTCATAATCTCCCATTAAATTATGTATCCAAGATATCCATGACATCCTGATGAAAAACCATCCTCTAACCATGAGAATCAAGCAAGACATCGAAGCATCAAGAAACTCAAAGTGCACATCATGAGCTCCTCAAAGAAAACCAAATAACCATAATCCTCAACCAAGAAGATATACCACCATAACCAAATTAGGATTACAAAACATGAACATCAAAAAAGTACCCCTATATCCAATTATGTTGTACAAAAATCTATGGCACCATGATCACATCCATGAACTAAGCATCTAAGTTTCAAAGTGTCCAAACTATCTATATAAAATAGTCAACCATAATTGTCCACCATGATTGTACTTGCTAACAACATCTCATCCCTTCTATATGAAGACAAACTAGAAAATCATGTGACTTGGGGAATAGATGACCCAAATTCCAAGCCACCAATCTGAATATGCATCAATAATGAAAGATCAATGAGAAAAGATAATCCATATCCAAGTCATAAATGCAACTTGTAAGTATAGATCACTTACAACACTACATAACTTGTATACCCAACAAGTCGTCATACATATCCAAATAAAATACTAATAACCATATTATCATGAGACCAATTTGAAATATAAACTAAATATACAATGACATTAAATTTCAAATCTCTAAAATATACAATTTCATAAACTCATAATGTTACCATAGCTGATATATATTATAAATCATTCAAATCAATATATCACAAAACAAACCATGGCAAACTTGCACCAGATCTGAACCAATGTATAGAGCTCTCCAAGAGCTTTACATTGACTATTCAAAGTCCAAAATCTAACTCTATATGCCCATGTTATTCCCAAATTTGTGCTAAAAATAAACAACATCTAACTTTTAGGATATTAAAACCTAACAAAATGTCAAAATAATAAAATCAAACCTACACCAAGTTGTAGTTTCTTTAAATTATCTTTCTAGTGACTATAAGAAGTCAAATATTTGATATCTTGAGTGAAAGTTATGGTCATTTTACCAAGATAATCTTTTTACCACTTTCAATGCAATTTTTTAAAACTTTTTTTGTGACAAAAATTCTGACAGGATTAAATTTGACAATCATCATGTGCTAAAACTAAAAAATCTTTGCATATTTTATATTAACATGGCCAAAGTAGGACATATTATATATCAAAATTTATAGAAAATCCAACCCACATCTAATGGCAAGGTCTATTTTTTGTTGAGGTCATTTTTGCATGCTATGCCCTAAAACCTTTATTTAAATGAAACATCCAAAAAGCTCTTTTGACTACAAATTTTTACATGTCGTAAATCTGCTAATAACCCATCATACCAATAAATCAAAACTCTCATATCTATAATAAACAACTTACAAAACTCATATATCTTTTCCTTTATTTTATGCCTTCCTATGGATTTGATCTATACTAAACAACAATAGATTGTGGTGACTGATCAGGAAAGTACTGTACATACTTCATAAATAGTGGGGTTCGGGGCATCGCCCCAAATTTTTTTTTTTTTGGAAGTAGCCGACATGGTAGCCGACATATTATGGCCGACATATGGCCGACATGTTATAACCCTAAAGCGGTTTAATACTTGTATAAAAAGGGCTTAGGGTTGGGTATTTTTTATGTGTGGTGATACGAAATTGGTTCTTGCGGCAGTATTGAGCTATAAGGGATTATGGATTGTAATCAGGTTGTAATCACTGGATTGTAATAAGATCAGAATTGCTGTTTGGTGGACGTAGCCCAGGGATTGGGTGAACCACGTTAAATCTTGGTGCCTTGTGTTCATTTCTGTGTGTTCTATTATTTTCTGTTATTGGTTATATTTGCATGTAGTTTTTATTTCTATCCGTGGTTTATCCTAACAAGTGGTATCAGAGCCTAGTTGTTTCTCAGTTATCCTCTGCAGGAAAGTCTCACAGTTAAGTGGGAGTCTCATGGTTGAGTGGGAGCAATGGCAGATGATGGTAAGCTGAGGGTTGATAGGTTTAATGGGCAGAACTTCCAGTTATGGAAGATGCAAATGGAAGACTATTTATATCAGAAGGATTTATGGAAGCCGTTGGAAGGAAAAGCCAAGAATCAGGGAACTATGTCAGAGACTGAATGGGATCTTTTGGAAAGAAAGGCACTCGGAAGCATTCGGTTATGCTTGGCACCATCGGTGGCATTTAATATTACAAAAGCAAAGACGACAGAAGATTTGATGAAAACCCTAGTGACACTGTATGAAAAGCCCTCCGCTTCAAATAAGGTATTTCTCATGAAGCGTTTATTTAATATGAAAATGGTAGAAGGTGGATCTGTTGCAGATCATTTAAATGAGTTTAATACTATTACTAGTCAATTATCTTCTGTGGGTATCAATTTTGATGAAGAAATTAGGGCTCTCTTGATTTTGTGTTCTTTGCTTGAAAGCTGGAATGGCTTGGTAATGGCAGTGAGTAATTCTATTCCTGGATCAAGTACCCTAAAATATGATGATGTGATTAGTGTTATTTTAAGTGAGGAAACTCGTACAAAATCCTCAAGTGGATCTACATCAGGAAGTGCTTTAAATGCACAAAGCAGGGGCAGAACAACTGAAAGAGGAAGTAACTCTGGAAATCGTGAGAAATCAAGAGGAAAGTCAAAGGGAAGGAGGTCTCAATCAAGAGGACCAAATAATTGCTGGTACTGTGGGAAACCAGGGCACAAAAAGAAAGATTGTTGGACTCGAAAGAAAAATGAAGGAGATAAATCAGATGGAGACAAAGAGGCAAATGTGGTAAGTAACAAATCCGAAGAGGATGCTTTGCTTCTGTCTTTAGAGAGTGTTGATGATTCATGGGTTTTAGATTCTGGTGCTTCTTTTCATGCTACACCTCATAGAGGTTATTTCATTGATTATGTCCAAGGGGATTTTGGGCTTGTTTATTTGGGGGATAATGAACCCTGTCAGATTGTTGGAAAGGGAAAAATTAAGATTAAGTTTCAGAATGGGAATCATTGGCTACTACATGAGGTAAGACATGTTCCAAAGCTGAGTAGGAATTTAATTTCAGCAGGGCAACTCGGTGATGAGGGTTGTGTAGTTACTTTTAATGATAAAAATTGGAAGGTTTCAAAAGGTTCCCTTGTAGTAGCAAAAGGTGTGAAAGTAGGCACCTTATATCTTTGTACAGGTCATATTGTTCCTTCTACTTTGATTGTTTCAGAGAAAAATGAATATTCAGGAACAGTTACTGCAGTTGAGCAGGGAGAACAAATAGCTACTGTAGATTCTGATACAGCGTTGTGGCACAATAGACTTGGGCACATGAGTGAGAAAGGTATGAAAGTACTTCATTCAAGGAAAGTTTTACCAGGTCTAAAATGTGTGAATATGGATTTCTATGAAAGTTGTGTGTATGGAAAACAAAAGAGAGTGAGTTTTGTAAAGACTGGGAAGGAAAACAAAAAGGAGAAATTAGAGCTTGTGCATACAGATGTATGGGGACCGGCTCAGGTATCTTCCCTTGGTGGCTCTCATTATTATGTTACATTTATTGATGATGCAACTAGAAAAGTATGGGTTTATTTCCTTAGACAGAAATCTGATGTATTTCAAACTTTTAAGAAATGGAAATGCTTGGTTGAAAATGAGGCTGGTAAAAAATTAAAATGTCTCAGATCTGATAATGGTGGTGAGTATTGCAGTCATGAATTTGAAGATTATTGCTCCACTAATGGTATTCATAGACAAAAAACTGTTCCAAGGACTCCACAGGAAAATGGAGTAGCTGAACGCATGAACAGGACTATAATGGAGCGCGCAAGGAGCATGAGGTTGCATGCTGGGTTGCCCTTACACATGTGGGCGGAGGCTGTCAATACTGCAGTATATTTGATTAATAGAGGTCCCTCTACTCCTTTGGGCTGTGGTATTCCAGAGGAAGCATGGACTGGTAAGAAGGTGAGTTATTCTTTTCTCAAGACCTTCGGTTGTGAAGCTTTTGCTCATATAGACTCTGAAAATAGAACCAAGCTAGAAGCGAAATCAAAGAAATGTGTCTTTGTTGGATATGGCATTAATGAATTTGGCTATAGGCTTTGGGATTTTGAAAATCATAAAATTATAAGAAGTCGGGATGTCATATTCAATGAAAAAGTGTTTTACAAAGATCTGTTGCAGCAACATGAGAAGAAAGAAGATGATTATGTAGTGTTGGATGATACTCCAAAAGCTGATGTTCCAGCCATTCCTCATGATGTACAACAATGGCAACAACAAATACCACACACACCAGTGAATGTTAGATGGTCAACAAGGCCAATTAGACCTCCACAAAGGTTTTCTCCCTCTTTGTATTCTATTTTACTTATTGATGCTAGTGAACCTGAAAGTTATGATGAAGTTGTGTAGGTGGATACTAAGATTCAGTGGGAGTCTGCAATGAAAGATGAAATGGACCCTTTGCTGAAAAATAAGACATGGGATTTGTGCAAGTTGCCTGCAGGTAAAAAGGCTTTATGGAATAAATGGGTTTATAGGTTGAAAGAAGAGGAAGGAGGTAAGAAAAGATTTAAGGCTAGGTTAGTTGTAAAAGGATTTGCACAGAAAAAGGGAATTGATTTTGATGAGATATTTTCTCCTGTTGTTAAAATGACTTCTATTCGTACTGTTTTAAGTCTTGTGGCTACTGAAGATTTTCATTTAGAGCAGATGGATGTTAAAACAACCTTTCTTCATGGTGATTTGGATGAAGAAATATATATGGCTCAGCCACAGGGTTTTGAGGTCAAAGGTAAGGAGAACTTAGTGTGCAAATTGAAGAAAAGTTTATATGGCCTGAAGCAAGCACCTCGGCAATGGTATCTGAAATTTGACAATTTTATGCATGAGCATGGATATAACAGGTGTCATTCAGATTACTATGTTTATTTTAAGAGGTTGGATGATGATAGCTACATTATTTTATGTCTATATGTTGATGATATGCTTATAGCTGGGTCTAACATGCATCATATTAAGGGGCTAAAATGCCAGTTAGCACATGCATTTGCTATGAAGGATTTGGGGGCAGCAAAACAAATCCTTGGTATGAAGATTTGCAGAGATAGGAAGAACAGAACATTGACGCTATCTCAAGCTGATTATATTGAGAAGGTGTTGCAACGTTTCTCTATGGAGAATGCTAAAGCTGTCAGCACACCTTTACCTGGTCATTTGAAATTGACTAAGGAGATGTGTCCCAAGACATAGGAAGAGGAAGATAAGATGTCCAAGGTACCCTATGCTTCAGCTGTAGGAAGTTTGATGTATGCTATGGTATGCACTAGGCCAGATATTGCACATGCAGTGGGAGTCGTTAGCAGGTATATGAGTCATCCAGGTTTTGAGCATTGGAATGCTGTCAAGTGGATTCTCAGATATTTGAGAGGAACATCCAATAAGTGTTTACACTTTGGGGGCTCTACTACTGATTTACAAGGCTATGTTGACTCAGATTTGGCTGGGGATATTGATACCAGGCGGAGTACTACAGGTTATGTCTTTACTGTTGGTGGGGCAGCCGTGAGCTGGGTTTCTAGGCTACAGAAGATTAATGCTCTCTCCACTATAGAGGCAGAGTATGTTGCTACTACAGAGGCAGCCAAAGAGATGATATGGCTTCAGTTCTTCTTGGAAGAATTGGGACATCCTCAGAAGGATAATTATTTGTTCACAGATAGTCAGAGTGCCATTCATCTTGCTAAGAATTCAGCTTTGCATTCTAAGACCAAACACATACAGTTGCGGTACCATTTCATTCGGTCAGTTTTGGAGGATGGATAGTTAAAGCTGGAGAAGATACATACCAATGACAATCCAATAGATATGTTGACAAAGGTTGTAACAAGGGAGAAGCTGAACTCCTCTTCAGCTTTGGTTGGTCTTTTAGACTGAACATGAATAAAAGAACAGTAGAGTCCAAGATGGTTTGATCCAGTGGGAGCCCCATGTGGTAGTTGTATTGCTACAGGATCAGTCTCCAATTGGGAGATTGTTGTTTAGTGTGGAGCCTGATCAGTCCCCAAGTGGGAGATTGTTAGATTGTGGTGACTGATCAGAAAAGTACTATACATACTTCATAAATAGTGGGGTTCGGGGCATCAAATTTTTTTTGGAAGTAGCCGACATGGTAGCCGACATATTATGGCTGACATATGGCTGACATGTTATAACCCTAAAGCGGTTTAATACTTGTATAAAAAGGGCTTAGGGTTGGGTATTTTTTATGTGTGGTGATACGAAATTGGTTCTTGCGGCAGTATTGAGCTATAAGGGATTACAGATTGTAATTAGGTTGTAATCACTGGATTGTAATAAGATCGGAATTGCTGTTTGGTGGACGTAGCCCAGGGATTGGGTGAACCACGTTAAATCTTGGTGCCTTGTGTTCATTTCTGTGTGTTCTATTATTTTCTGTTATTGGTTATATTTGCATGTAGTTTTTATTTCTGTCCGTGGTTTATCCTAACAACTCATATATCTTTTCCTTTATTTTATTCTTTCATGCATTCCTATGGATTTGATCTATAGTTATACCAACAAAACCTTAGCTCTAATACCACTTGTAAGGAAACTTACAACAAAATATAATCGTTTCCACATAACCCATAATAGATCTGAAATAGATATGTAATTGAAATCCATATGCAAGAGAATAGAAAACATGCCCACAAAAAATGTGACACAATATATATCTTTGGAAACCATCGTTGAGGGAAAAAATTAGCCTCCAAAAGAATCCATCACCATCTATTATTCAAAAAAATACCTTTGCAATACAATCATGGAAGACTTCAAATCTATAGCCACAACCAAGCAATCTATGTGAACAAGAATGAATCCATACATCCCATGTCATGCTTCCAACCTTCACAAATGCTCCCTTGGCTAACCAGTCAAGCCTTGTCTTGCTCAACTTTCATTTTTGTCTTTTTCCCTTCTCATACATCAACTAAATTTGTTACTTATATAGTACCAAGCTCCCACAAAACCACCAATTAGTATTACATAAACCATGGTCTACCAAACCCACATTGACGCACATTTAATAATGGACATTTAATTTCTTTCTCTAAAATTAAATAATTAAAACAAATATTATCATAATATTACAATACAAATCATCAAGTATATCCCATGGGAATTTACCCATGTTACACATCCATCTAAGTGCTCCTAGGTAAAACATTACATAATAAAATAAAATAATACAATATAACAATATTATACAATGTGTGCAACACCCATTATCTCACAAATGTGACCTTGTTAGATGATTTTAAGAAAAAGATCACCTAGACCTTATTAAAGCTTGATCTTATCTAAAGAGTGGTATGCTCCAAAAGACTTACAAACACCACTAATAAATGTTATCACATAGGGTTTCATAGATTTGTTAGGTCCACTAGGTCTACATGATTTTTCTACAATGATTAGGAATTAAAAATGTAAAATGATTTGTTTAGGTATATCACTACCTTTCTCTTTCAGATCTCTTTTTTGTTCTTGTCTTTGTCTAATCTTCTACACTAATATATTTTCAATCTATTCTCTTGATTGGCTAATTCACTCCTCTTTCTGGTTCTTTCATCTCTACTCGATTCACCTATCTCAACTATCGTCTTTCACCTTTAGTGACTTCACATAATTAGCATCTAACCAACATTCGATTAGCAACTTAAATCTATCTTGAACATCTCCTTACATAGTCATTTTTATGCTTCCATATTCTTCAATTTACTCTTTCTTAAACACAATCGTTGATCTTAGATTCAATGTACTTAATCACATAGAAAATAGAACTTTTCATAAGACTTTGTGCTCTTCCTTATCTTTCTTTAATCTCCTTCATTAGATCCTTATTAATTTTTTTCAGTCATTGATCTTGCAAAAAACTTTGACTCCTACCTTTGAACATCTTGAACATTCCATTCGTACATCAAAAGTCATCCTTAGATTCTATTTATTTCAAATTTTTCCTCCAACTATTACTTGGAAAACATACCATTCTACTTGGGTAATATAGTACTTGGTTAATACTAGACTCGCTTGGGCAATATCAAGTTTCCCTTTTTGTTTTTCAACAACTAGGTGAATATTGTAGTAACTTATTTAAGCTTGCATATCTCAACACATTACAATATTACATGATTATAAAATAATCAAACCAACATTACACTATCACTATTCAACTCCTTCAAGTGCCCATTGTATACCATACTTATCAACTCTGTCTTCAACATAATTTCTTCAAATTCTCTTCATCAATCAACTTGATATAGCACTCCACTAAGTTAGAATAATGTCTATCCAACTAAGACTTGAAATTAATGAAAAAATTAAAATTTATATGATTCTTTTACCTACATTCATAGAATTACCAACTACATTATCAGTTGGGGCTAACACCAATTCTTAGAGCTTTTCTTTGGATAGCTTTTCTTCATGCACATATTTGGATGTAGAATCTATATTGTTGATAACCGTTTTCCAAACTATTTTTAGTGAGACATACTTCTAGCAATTGACGACATCAAAATTTAAAATTTAAAATATATCTATTGCACACTGAATGCCTTTCTCTCAAATGTAAACCCTCTAGATGGAAAATGTACCAAATGAAATGTGTTCATTTTTTGGCCATATAAGAGTTTATTTGTATTCTCCATCTATAATACATATTACAATGCAAAAACCTCTTTGTAACATGTATTATAAGTTTTTTGGGGTTTATAATTTACTCATAAAACCTTAAACCTATATATTCTTACATGAGGAACTAGTCCACCAATTGCATTAGAGATCCTAGTTGGGTGCAATGTCTACAAGAAACAACTAATCTAAGCATTGGATTTCCTACAATTTAATGATTCATTGGTGCCAAAAGGAACTCTACAGAATGGGAGTAGTTCCCTCTATTACCTTGCATCTTTATCTTAGGTTCCCATTCATATATTGGATCCACTATTCTATCCTTGCCATTCTTATACACTTGAATCTCAAGCTTATTGGTCTCAAATATTGCATGATATTTTTCCAAAAGAAGATGACACAATTAGGATCTGAATTTGAATGTCTTAGAGGAACCTTCTTTAATCATTGCATTTTTTTTTGGTATGGGATAAATAATGTGGTAAAAAAATGTATACCTAGTTGGTTTAGCATTTTAATGGATTTCAAATACCATTTTAAGAATTATAATACCTAACTCCCTATCACTATTGAATCCAAGCTAAAATGTTAGTAGGATAATAGTATCGTTAACCCATGGCACAAAAGCATAAACATTATAAGGATGCTTATGGTTTTGATCCAATTTAGTAATATTCATTGTTAAACCTCTCATAAATTTATCTTTTTGGGCTTTACTGACTCTTTCATATACCTTTGCTAATTAATCTAGGTCAAATTAGATGTTTAAGTTTTATGTTTGAGACCCTAGTCCCAAAAAACTCCTAAATTTATCCTTGGTGATGGATAAAATCTAATTTTTGGTGCTCTTAATGAAAATTGATCTTCTTGTCACATCATAGTTTTTGTTGCAAAGAATGATAAGTTTTGGTCAATGTAAAAGATGAGGTAACATCTTGTGTGTCAATCTAACATCCTATGTTTAAATTTCATTTGTATATATTATTATTGATGAGTTATAAAAAAATTCTTTCCCTTCTTCCTCATATTGGTGTACCATCTTAAAATAAACACACTTTCCCTTCCCCTCTCCCTAATGCCTTCTTCAGACCAAGGAACAAGTTGACCGAGGTCAACCTGGACTAGACTAGGTCAACCTAGGTCAAGCTAGTTTTCCTAGGACAATCTAGACTAGGACTAGGTCAATCCAAGTTGACCTAGTCTCTAGTAGTTTTGGGGCTCAGGGCCTAAAAGGCTTTGGGGGTTAAATTAATTTTCTTTCTCTCTCCCATAAGCTTGTATTGTTTTCTCAATCCAAAACTCATATATAAGGAGACTTGGAGGCTTCATTTTCACAAAATTCAATTTCAAGATCACAATCTCTTGCTCTCAAGTGAATATTTTTGCCTCTTTTCATTCAATGAGTTTGAGTATTCAATATTTTCAAGCATTCAAGAAAGAAGATTCTTATCTAGCAATTAAGTATCCTTTGTGAGCATTTCCTCTTCAAGATCTAACTTATTGTTGGCCATCAAGGGAGGAGATCTATATTGAAGCATTCATTATCTTCTTCATTGATGCACTTTTATATCTATGACACTATGATGGGATTATGGTAGATCTATTGCAAAGTGTGGTAAAACCCTACATTCCTAGTTCAAGATCTACAATACATTTACATACAAAATCCTTATTTCCAAGGGTTTCAAGCAAGATGAATCCTAACATTTATCTTATATTTTAGTCCCATTTATATTTCTCAATTATGGTTAATTCCTTAACCTAGGGCTTGACCAAGGAAAACCTTCATCTAACCCCAACCATAAAACCCTTCTTTTCTCAAGTTATCTACAAGATACCAGTCGGAGCTTACAGACTTGGAACCTAACTTTTTGGGATCATTTTAGAGAAGTCATTTACAGGTTATCAAACAACATCAACCTAGTTGAAGGGCACCTTTCCAAGTCAACCTAGACCTTCAGTGTCTTTTTCTAGGAATATTAATGGATTTGATCCTTTTTGTCATTTTATTCCAAGATCCACAGATGGATAGTCATAAACAATTCAAATATGCTTGTTTTAGAACTAAAATGCATCTTCCTTTATGCATTTCAAGGTGATCTTTGATATCTTTACCCTACATCTATATCTTAATTAAGCTGATTGTATTTGCATAACATCTAGATTTACTTTATTTAGGCAATTATCTCAATTTCACATATATATTATCTCATTAAGGGCCAAAAAGTACATTTCTTTATATTGTGTTCTCCTTTATAATTTTAATTTAGTATTGGAGTCCTTCTTCCTTTAGGTTCTGGTTAATATAATTTGGATCATAAGAGGAATCATAGTTGTAAATTCCCCTCTTTTCCTTTCATATATATTTGAATGGCTTAGTGGCCTAGAATTATGGAGACCTATAAACCTATTTAAAGTCTCTCTCTTTTCCCAATAAACATTTTGGTGAACCCAACTTCCACCCCTTTCTTTTTGGAGTTAGATTGTTTATTTTATGTTTTTACCTTCTTTTGGTGAACCCCCTTTTTCTCTTTCCCCTTTTAATCATAGAGTTATATTTGTTTGTTTTGTGTGTGGTTAGATCTCTCTTTTATGCTCTTTATTGCATTTTCATGGTTAGATATCATTAGGTTTTCCTTTTGTGATCTCCTCTTTTATGAACTTAATTATACCAAGCCTAGCCTATAGCATTCTTCTTAGGTTAAGTCATAGACTCATGGGTTCTTTTGATCACAATTCCTCTTTTTTTTCTAGGACTCATGATGAAACTCATATCTTTACTCATGATCTTAATCCTATAATGGAGCATAAATATTATCACTCATCCAATGATGAGAATTATACTTTAAGAGTTAATACTAGCAAGGTGATAAGATTTCTAATGAATTTGATAAATTGGAAACTTAGCTTGCTCAAGAAAATTAGAATCTCGATAGTGTTGGTGTAGGAGCACCTAGGGTTTTGGCTTAAATCCTATGAGGTTTTTTTCTTGTAGGTGAACCTAGCCAAGTCACTAGAGAATAGGGATTAATATAAAGTCTAATGAGTGTGTTAGGAAGTTTAGAATGCTTGGATAGTTGTTTTATAAGATTAGAAGTTTAGTTGTCCAATGTTGCCTAGAAATTTCCAAGTTGCAATTCTAGGGTCAAATAGTGAAAATGACCAATATGTGCTCACAAATGGTCAAAGACATGAAAAAAAAGTCTTAGGGATCATTCATAAACCAAACTAATCCATTTGGTGAGCTGAAGTTGGTTAAAAGATGTCAAAATGTAAATTTTGTCAAAGTTTCTCATGACAACATTTGGTGAAAAATTGAAAACCAAAAAGAATTGGTTGGAAGATGGTTCTAACTGGTTTGACATAGATATTGGAGGTGAGGGTTGGTTGAAGTTTTGTGAAGTTTTTCATTAATGAGTATTAGCAATTTCTTGCAATTTTAACAGTCTTGCTTGCAATTTATGCAACTCTACTTTTGTATTTTCATTTTATATATTATTGTTCATGAATTCTTAGGAGGAGGTAAGATATTTCTTTATGCTAGTTGATAGGGAGTAGATTAGGAGTTTTGATTTCCTAGGTAAATTGTGTTCTCCATGGTTAGTTCTTTAGTCTTGATTGGAGTAACACTCAAATTATTTTTTCGTAAAATCCAACCATGGGACCATCAAGATCATTTGGTACATGAAAGATAACTCTCTTTATAGTGTAAATATGAATTTGGAGTCCCAGAATGCAATATTTCTATTTTTAAGACTTTTTCCTAGGTGAGACAGAGGTGCACCCAAGTACGAGCAAAGACCAATAGAATGAAGTTCAAACACTTGGATGGATTGGTTAATGTAATGTGGTTATTGGGATATTAAGGAGAAACCAAAGAAGATACTATGGAATTTCTAGTGAAGCTAGGTCAATAATTTTGTGCAAGATTGGAGTCCAAGACCAATCAAACCCTCAAAACCCTTATTATTTAACTCAAGTCAACAAATCACCTGTTCAAATAGGTTGAGACCCTAAAACCTTATGAATTCTAGAAGTCTTCCAGAATGGTATCTAAGACTACTTAGAGTTATGGTTCTTTTTTGGGGCATTTGGGAGAAAAACTAAGAAAACATGATTTGGAGGCTTAATTGACCTAGTAGCCTTATAGCCCTATTTCCTAGGGATTCCTTGAGACAAGTAACAGTGATAGGTTTATTTTTGGAAAGAATATGTTAGATGAACAATAAATATGCTAGGGTAAGCTTATCCATCCATGAGATTAGTGGGTATGCATAAGTTTAGTTTTGGAGTGAATTCAGTGGAGTAGGTTCACTAGAAAAGTGGTGTATGATCTGATTGGTAGAGAGGTCTAGGAAAGAATTGGGAGGAGATAGGAGATAGGGTCGTCGAAAAAACCCTAAGTGAGGCTTAAATAAGCCTAGAGTATGTTCCCAAGAGGTAGACTTTAGATGATACAAGGCTTGTATGGATTCAAACTTGTAATGGGCTTCTTTATCATCCTCAAGGTTCTATCACTTTACCTACTACTTCTTAAGAGAAATTTATTTTTACTATCTTTTTTGTTGTTCCTATTTCTAACCAATTTCATGTTAAGATTGGTATTCCATGGCTTTCTTCCATGCAAGATGTAGATTATCCTATTCATAAATACCTTAAATTTCCTCATGATGGAGACATTAGTGTTATTAATCATTCACTTTATAAACAATTATGTCCTAGAGATTGTGCTGAGATATAATTGTGTTGGCCATCTCATCTCGAAAAACAACCTACTCATATTGATAATAATTATACAAACTATGAAAAACATAAAGTACCCAAGATCATGGAACTTAGTCTTCTAAAGGGTTATTCACCTACGCCTGTCTTGCCTACTCCATCTACTCCTACTTCTAAACCTATTTTACCTTCTCTATATATTCCCTTAGCTACTATATTTGACCTTATTGATGTTCATTCTTTGGAACCTATGGTAGTTGATCCTAATCCTCCTCTCATAATACTATTTGTAATCAACATTCTCATCAACATCACAAGAACCATCAATCTAGGGCCAAAGCTCATTCTCTTACTTCTCAACCTACATCGTCATCTCAAATTTTACCTTCCTTTAATCAAACCATGTGTGAGTCTTTGGAGGTAGCTAAACAAGGTAACAATAAGCATATGGATAGACATGATGATTCTATTCATATTTTAGATTTTATTAATCTAAATATGCAAGATACTTTAGATGATGAACATGCTAGTAGTCATTAATAATTAATTGATATGGATAATCATTTTCCTAACATAATTTCTACACAGCCTACAATCACTTCTAGTACAAAGCATAGTGACTCCTAAAGTCTTCTCTTTGAACTCACCATGATTCATACTATGATGGATGTTGTTCCTCTCATGAGTTTTCATCCTTCCCCTAGCATTTTAGATTCAGATAGGGTGGGGGGGGGAGTGGTGGGGGCCACGTGGAATACTTTATGTGGAATTCATTTATCATTGTAGTCATTTTGTTCTTGCATTGTGTTTTTTATTTATTTCTTTAGACAATCCTTGTTGCTTTGTTGAACTCAAAAGGATAAAGTAATCACCTTGTTGCATACATTCTTCTACTTGTATCTCTTTATTATATATGTTATTACATGTTATTTTGTCTTGTCCTATTATTTATACCAATGATCTTGTATAGCCTTCATAGTTTCTTATGATATGGTAGCACCAATTCTTTTTGGCCTCTATGTTATTGGCCAACAAATACTCTTATTCATAACTCTTATGTGTCTTTTCCTATATTGTCTTCCTTTGGGGAATGATGATATTTTCAAACTTGATATAATATTACATGTTATCATATGATGTTACTAACCTTAAAGTTAGTAGATCCCATAGTGCTCTCTCTTTTATTATGTTCTCATTTCTCATGAGATGTTTCTCTTCTTAGGGGCATCTCATAATGGAAACATTATTTAACAGATGCATGTTTGCTTTTGGTAAAGCTATTTCTCCTATTAAGGTGTTTATAATCAGTTTAATGTGGAGGTATACACTCTTCTCATATTAGACCATGGAATACAATTATTGGTTCTATGTATAACTTGGGTTACTTCAACATTTAGTGTTTGGTATGATTTCTAAGGTATACACAAGTCTATGCATTGTTATTTTATGTTTACCCCTCTCTCACTCTTTCCTTCTAGTTTCTGGGAACTATTGATGATTCCTAGGGACTTATTCCCTTTTTGGATCTCTCTCTAAACTATTGACACTTTGAGAGGTTTAGTCCTTGTTTTGACCTTTCTTTTGACTACTAATAGTTTGGGAAGCTCGGTCTCATTTTGATCCATTAAGGACACACATCCTTATCCCTAAGTCACTTTTGATTATTCTTTTTGGAACATGGATTTCCCTTGAAATCAAATCCCTTGATGAACTGACTAGCATGCTACACTCGCTTACTAGACCATTTGGTTTATCTCTGATGGGTTTCCTAGCATGCCACATACACTTGCTAGACCATTCAATTCCATCCCCTTTTGTAGAGACATTTCCCCCATTCTTTTCTTTCTTTCTTGTGTGGTTCACACTAAGGCACACAAATCTTATTGGGAAAGTAACCACACCCATTTTTTGTAGTGCTTATCTCTCTTATTATGATTTTGGATATGACAAAGACTCAAGTTTCTTAGGGGATTGATAATTTAGTTTCCTCCTAGTCATGATAAGATTTTTTCTTTTTCTCTTTATCTACTTTACTGTGAGTTTGAGGAAACTCATACTCCCACAAATGTGGGGGATAAATGTACCATTTTAAATTGGATGTGTTGGCTCTTGATTTGACAAGATTTTAACTACCTTTTGTAAATGCAAAGGATACCTAGGAGACAACCAAAAACCATAATGGGTATTCCAAATACAAATCAATAGGGCCAACTATTAAGACTGCTTCAGTCTTCTTCCTTTTGAACTCTTCAAAACCAAGGCGGGTATACATTGGAATTCATGAGTCTTCAACATATTTATCATTTCTTGAGATGAATTCCCCAATAATAGATGAATGCCTATGATTCTTCTAATTTAAGGGCTGAAAAATGTATGCAAAATAGAAAACTCCTCAAACCCTAATACTCCTTAAATCAAGTGTAGACTATACATTCAAACATACAAAAATGAAATTTAAAGATTTTAATTGATTAATTTGGTACTATATAGTCTATCCAGATTTTACCAATTCAAAAATATGACCAGTTCCTTATCCATAGGGTTATTACTTATAGAATTTTGACACATAAGACTAGATCTATCCTATCACTTTTTGAAAAAGCTAACAATATTCAATCTAAAATCTCATTCTTAAAATGATCTTCTTTAGACAAATTTCAATTCTCCCAATTCATATCAAGCATTTACATAATCCATTAGATTATCAACAAACCATGAACTACGATATAATTCAAAGTGAATTATAACTGAAATTTAATAGACATTGTCATTAAATTCTAATAAATCAAAGCAACACAAGAAGAGACAAGATCTAGATTGGGTAACTAGCCAATAAATGCTTTTGCATTATCTTCTTTGAAAATATATAATTTAGTATCAACTTTAGTGAGAAAAAACTCAAACAAACTCGATCATCTAACTTTGTATTTCTGTTAATGGCATTTCTAAAACAATACAATTATACATATATGGACTGACTCCATAATATGAAAATATACATTCATTCAAAATGAAAACTTGGATCCTTCTCTAGCCTTGGGAACTCAATTATATAGGGTGAGTTGCAACAAGCTCATGCTTAGAGGCAAAATGACACCTATCCTTTAACAAAACATGGTTACATGTGAGATAGAAAATCATTTTTAGAACCCCATGATATAGTTGGTTTAGGTATATGTGGCATAATATGCATACTCTAAATTTGATTTCATGATTTTTTACATAGGTATACCCACAATGGATGAACTACAGAGGTAAGGTATCCTATTATAATAATTAATTTCTTTTCTCTTTTATAATCATTTACTATTATGTATCCTAGTCATCAGTAATCTCTAGTCGAGCAGGGGTCCCTTCACTTTTTTCCTTTTTAATCTAAGTAGCAAGCTCTTGTGCCTTTTCATCCTTTGTTTCTTTTGTGAGTTGTGGAGCCACCTTTTCTTCCTCTATACTTTTTTTCTTTTCTTTTTATTTTGTTTCTCCAATTGTTAATTTTACTTTTTCTCTTTCTATTGAACACTTTCCTCAACTAATTGTTGCTCCTCATTAGTTGTGCCCGTGCCTTGTAATTTTGCCTTTACTACCACCTATGAAGATTCTATTTTTGAGGCATACTTTGTCACCCATTCTCTATAATCTAAATCATCAGACCAATCAACATCAAGGATCTCTTTCTCTTTACAAGTGATGTCTTTCCATTTACTCTTTAGTTTATTGGCCCTAGGTATGAAGGACTTATTGTTAGTGTAAATAATAATTATTTACACTTTGCTTAAGTTTACTTAGGATAAAAGCATTATTTTATTATTTCTTAGGTTAGAAACCTAGGAGTTTTTGTACTCATATGAGTTTTCGTGTTGACAACACAGGAGTAAGAAACTCTATTTTATCACATGGTGTCTAGAAAACTAGAGTTTACATAATCAATTGAGTTGTCATGTTGACAACACATTTGTTCGCACTCTTAATTAAGCACATGGTGTCTACAACATAATTTTACATGACACATTTGTGTAGGCTTATCCTCTCATCATCACACTAACTCTTGTGCTTAATGGAGGATAATCCACTCCTAGTGGACATGTGCTTAGTTGTGAGGCTTATCATATTGCTAACTCCTAGACATTCTAGAAGCATTCTAGAGACCTTTATATATAGGCAATCCCAGTGTACTATACAATTAATTGAATATCATATTGTTATTTTGATCATACTTTGTTGGTCCATTTTGTGCTAGTTATTATGCTTCTTGGTCTTGGGTGTTTTTTCCCTAAGGAAAATTCTTACATGGTATCAGAGCTAAAATAGAGTTTCTTACTCCTATGTTTCTTATTTGGCTATCTGTTGCTTAGTAGGAAAATACTGCAATGTGATGACCTACTCATGAATCATCTCTCTAATGTTGTGCATATGAACCTCAATATGTTTGGTGCATTAATGTTGCACTAGATGTTTTGAGATCTCAATAGCACTTTAATTATCACAATGGATGACTATAGGTCTGGGTAGATCAAAACCAAACTCCTCCAAAATTTGCTGCAATCAAATAGCTTATGTTGTTGTAGTCACAACTTCTAGATACTTAGCCTCAATTGATGAAAGAGAAATTGTATTCTTCTTTTTACTCTATGAACAAATGGGGCTGGAACCAAGGTGAGACATATATCCTAAAGTAGACTTGTGAGAATCAAGGTTCCTTACATAGTTTGAGTCTATATATCCCATTAATTGAAGTCCAATACGAGCTGCATAGTGTATCCTATGTGTATGTATACCTTGGATATAGTGCAATATTCTTTTGGCTACCTTCCAATGAAGTTCATGTGGCTCTTGCATGAAACAAGAAACCATGTGAACTGCAAATGAGATTTCAAGGTGTGTATGTGTCAAGTAGATGAGGCTTCCAACCAACTACCTATACAAAGTTAAATCAACAAGTGGAATGGAACACTTTGTTTCTAAAAAAATGGGGTAGATGCAACCTTGTAGACACTCATACAAAACCAAACAAGTAGATCAAGAGAATACTTGGGTTGTGATAAGGTGATCCCTGATGAAGATTGATGTATCTCAATACCAAGGAAATAATGTAGTAGACCCAAGTCTGTCATCAAAAACCTATCCTAAAAAGTAGTGTTGACACTTTCAATAATGAATGTTGTGCTCCCTGTAATGATCAAATCATCAACATAAAGAACACGAAGCAAATGTGAATCATCCCTTTGAAGAATGTAGACATTTGGATTAGAATGACATCTGGTGAACCCTTTGGAGAGAAGGAAAGAATCCATCTTGGCATACTAATCTCTTGGAGCTTGTTTAATTGCATAGATAGACTTCTTCAATTTATAAACCAAGGAAGCATCCTGTATGAACCCTTGTGGCTACTCCATATATATCTCCTCATGAAGATCCCCATTCAAAAATGTGCTTTTGACATCCATCTGATGAACAACCCATCTCTAAATTGTTGCTATAGCTAGTTTCAAATGAATGGAATTCATCTTTGCCTAGTGCAAAGGTCTCAGTATAATCAATGCCAGGTACCTAAGAAAAACCTTTTGCAACAAGTCAAGCCTTATGTTTATCAACACTTCCATCCATTGTAAATTTGGTCTGATAGATCCACTTACATTGAACCAATTTTTTTCCCTTAGGAAGAGAGACTAGGTCTCATGTATCATTTCTCATGAGAGAATTATATTCTTCCTCCATTGCTCTATCCCATTCTTGAATACCTAATGCTTCTTTGAGTGATTGTAGATCTGAAGCAACTACAATATAAGCATGTGGGAGTGAGTTGTGTTGTGATCTTGTCCTCCTATTATCAGAAGGATTCCCTGCCTATGGTCCTATGGCATCCAATGTCTTCTTAGCCCATATAGGTATATTGGAAGAAGATGTAGTGAGAGTATCCTCAATCTCAACTAGCTAATACCTCTGTGTTTCTCAGGGACATACATCTTCCAAGTCACTATTTTCACTATCACTCTCTTTAATGAAGGAGGAAGAAGGAGGAGTTGAAGAAGAAAATCTTGGACAACTTTCTTCAAAATGTACACTCCTCTCATAGAATATATCATGTGTCTCTAGATCCATTAACTTGTAGGCTTTATATGAGTTTTCATACCCAACAAAGATGAAAGGTTTGCTTTGAGCTTCCAATGCCTTGCATTTTTGTGGAGGTATTCTTGCCCATGTTGGACAACCAAAGACTACAAAGTGCTTAACTGTAGGTTTCCTGCCAGTCCATGCTTCAAAATGAGTTACACCACCCAAAGCTTTACGAGGACTCCTATTCTATATATAGTTAGCACAATTCATTGCTTCAGCCCAAAAGATTTGATCAAGAGACTTGTTTAGTACCATGCAAGTGGTCATCTCTTTGAGAGTTATGTTTTCCTTTCAGCAACACCATTTTGTTGTGGTGTATATGGTAGTGAATGATGAAATTCAATTCCCTCTTGAGTGCAAAAGTATATTAGTCTTGTGTTCACATACTCCCCCCATTATCTATTTGAAGAACTTTGATGGCTTTCCCTGACTACTTTTCCACTTGAGCCTTGAAGCTAAGAAAATTTTCAAACACTTCACTCTTATGAGCCATGAAGAAAACCCATGTAAAGCTAGAGTAATCATCTATGAAGGTGAGTGTATAGCAAGACTTGCCAAATGATGGCACTAGAAATGGTCCTGCCACATCACTATGAACCAATTCAAGAACACATTGTGCTCTCCAAGACTTCCCCTTTTCATACAATTTTTCTGGATGTTTTTCGAGTGAGCAAGTTGAACAAACACCTTCTAAAAACAAGATTTGAGGTAGACCATTGACCATTTTATTGTTTCTAAGGTACTAAAAATAGTTTTAGTTGAGATGTCCAAATCTCTCATGCCACAGTTTTCTTTTTGCATTTGTACTTTGGTACCTAACACTTCCTAGTAGTCGGGACCCATTATGCATTTCATCATAGCTTTTGTGAGATTAAGTGCATTCCTCTAAGTTGTAGTTAAGGGGGTTGTTAGTGTAAATAATTATAATTTACACTTTACTTAAGTTTACTTAAGATAAATGCATTATTTTATTATTTCTTAGGTTAGACAACTAGGAGTTTGCGTACTCATATGAGTTTTCATGTTGACAACACAAGAATAAGCAACTCTATTTTAGTAAATGGTGTCTACAACATTGAAGTTTTCATAATCAATTGAGTTGTCATGTTGACAAAATAGTTGTTCACACTCTTAATTAAGCACATGGTGTATAAAAGATAATTTTACATGACACACTTTTGTAGGTTTATCCTCTCATCCTCATACTAACTCATGTGCTTAATGGAGGATAATCCACTCCTAGTGGACATGTGCTTAGTTTTGAGGCTTATCACATTGCTAACTCCTAGACATTCTAGAAGCATTCTAGGGACCTTTATATACATGCACTCCTAGTGTACTATACAATCAATTGAATATCATATTGTTATTCTAATCATACTCTATTGGTCTATTTTGTGCTAGTTATTGTGCTTCTTGGTATTGGGTGATTTTACCCTAAGGAAAATTCTTACATGGTATCAAAGCTATATAAAATTCTTACACTTATAAAATTTCCTTGCCTCCATCAAGTCTGCTAAAACCTCTATGAACAAATTATTATCATTCTCATTTATTATGGCACTCATCTTATCATTCACCATGACAAGAATGTCATCATCCCAATTGATGAGGCCAATTATTGCCTCTATTTTATATTAATTTTCATACTCCATTTTTTATACTGTCAAGACATTTGTGAACTCATAACTAGTTGAACTTATGATAAAGTCCAGATAAAACTGTTAAACCATAGGTAGATAACTATATCATATTTTTCTCATATTATACATATAATGTATTATTTCATATGACCATCAGATTGTTTATTCTAATATCTGGATTTAGTTTGAATATGCTTATTTGCATAAATATTTTTGCATCACAACTAACTTACTAGGAAAGGAAGAAGCTAGAGGGTGGTCGACAACAATCAAGAAGGAGCATCAAAGCCCAACTGTGGTGGAGGAATCATTATGGCACCAAAAGACATGGCTACTACAAAGGAGAAGCCATTATTCTAGGAATGTAAGGATGGAGTGTGCTATATTCCCTCTGCATTTACTATTGTGCTAAATTGGTCACTCAAACTTTATTACTTTTTCCAAGGGTTGTTATATTTCCCTCTTCTTCTTTGGTGGATCTTTAGTCACTTTGTTTTCTTTTCTATTTTAGAATAAGTGTTGACCTCTATTTATAGGGATTGGATCAATAGTTTAAAAAGGTTGGAAAAAGTTTATGGAAAAACATTGTTGTATCTTGTAGCAAGTTATCTGCAGTTTTATGTATTGTTCTTATGTAAGGAGTTTTTGAAATATAATGCAGTAATCCTTGGTTTACATTCTTTGTTAGCATATTAGCAAAAAAAAACCAAGGGAGCCCACTTGGGAGGTGGATTAGATTAGAGTAGTGTATATTTACTTCCAACATTTCTAGTATTTCAGATAGAAGTTACAGTTTCTTCCTGTAGGATTGTACTTTGTGAATATTCCTTCAGTATCTGCAAGAGTAGTTATAGTGGATGGTCTAGATATAGGTTAGCATAGAGTTGTATTTCCAAAATTAATTTTAGTAAGGAGTTAAGTGTGTTATTTTCCTAAAATACTAGTGTAGGTTCTTTATATACATTTTACTTTCCTATGGCATAAGCATAATGACTCTTCAAGTAACCTAGTGCACATACCATGATGATCATTTCAAGTATATGTCCCTGGGTTGAAAAATTAAATTCACCTTATGGTGGGAGAAGTAATACTTAGATTGAGTAAACTATTCCTAAGTAAGGCTTTGGGCATGATTATCACACACCTATTATGAGGCAAACCATTTTTGGTGCCATTGCTAGGGATAGTGTCAAGCTAGGAACATCTTTTTGAGTCAGCTTTTTTATAGCTAGTTTTTTAAATAGAGATTTGTAGGCCTAAAAATTTCTTCACAAGTGTGAATAATTCAATTGCATGCATCAAAGAGGAAGACAATGAGATGAATATGGTAGATTTCTTCCATGAGGATCTGTTAATTTGAATGACGAAGATGAGTAAGTTGAGTTGCCTTTTGAGGACACAAGTCCTGATTTTCCTACTACATCTTCCTCTAGAGCAGAATCTTTGGATATAAGTAGTCTTAATCCTTTTGCTAAAATATTGGCTAGCTTTCTTGATAGTTCTTGTCCAAATCCACCAATTATTAACAATCTTGTAGATAATGTTCCTTTTTAGCAACAACCCCATAATCAAATACCTCTAGTAATGGAACACTCTACTTTTCCATTTCCTCTCCCAAGCCTCATAAATAATACTAATCTCAAAAATATACGCATAACTACTCTTCCAAATTTTTATGACCCTCTAATTGAGGATCTTAATACTTTCTTGTTTGAGTTTGACATACTTTGTCATACCTTTGACTATAACACCAATGTCCACAAGCTCAAGTTGTTTCCAGCAACACTGAAAGAATCAACCTTACAATGGTTCATGCACTTAGGAGCCAATGCAGTAGGTACCTAGGATGAGATGCAGACTCTATTTCTAGAGAAATAAAAAGATTACTTCAAGGGGAGTAATCCAAGAGGAGACAACATTTTTAGAATGTCACAAAAGGAGGATGAAACACTTGAAGACTATGTTTCACATTTTTTGTACACAATGCAGAAGAACCCCTAGTATGTACTGGTAGGGGATTCATAGAAACTACTCTTCTATAGAGGGGTAAATAATAATTTTCTAGAAGCATTAGACCTAATGGCTAGTGGTAATATATACTAATCTTCTTGGGATGACCTCAAGAAAATCTGTCTTAACTACTCAAGGTCAACTGTGAAGAAATGCAGAGGGTACCAACCCATAGTCACTAAAGGGATCAGCCAAGGCATTTCAAAGCTTGAGATATTTAATTTACTCTCAGATTCCAATCAGGACATCATAAATGATGTTTCTACACATCTTGAGACCATGACTACAAAGAAGAAGTATGTAGAGGTTGAATCATGATCGGTAGAGTATTGTCCCATTGCTACAAATAAAAGTAAGACTGCAAATGTAAGCTGGTAGCCAACCTATAGAATCAACATTTTCCAACTAAGTACATGAAGATAGATGGGGAAAATGGTCAAGTATTCTTCATTGCTCAACGTTGACCATGGGCTTCAAGACAAGGTATGCCTCAAGATCCTCTACAATTTTTAAATCCTTACAATAATTAGTAGCAAAACCAAAGTTATTATAATCCTTCTCAGTACTCCAACCCTCCTTGGCAAAACTAGAAAAACAACTAGTGGCCTAATTGGCAAAATAACCAGTGGCAAAATTAGTAGAATCAATGGCAACCATAGCAAGGAAATTGGCAGCAAAATAACCAACAAAGGGGGCCTCCATAGTGGCCTAACCAAAATTTTGGTAACCCACAACTACCGCCTCCAGTGCAACCACTTATAATAATGTCACTTCTTGCAACAAATAATGCTAATCCTAAGCCTACCCAATTGCCTGCTCAATCTCAGTCAAATCCAAACAACAAGAAATAGAAGCAACAAATGTACTCTACTGATACTCAATAGTGCCCTACTTATTCACTAGAGATATCTAATATCCACTTGAGATTTGGTGCAACTCTGCCTACACCAAAATATCCTATTATCATAGAAGTTATAGACACTCCTATAACACCACTTCTAGAAGTTACATTACCAAATACCAACCTACTAATTGATGTACCCAACAAGACTACTGACCATACCTTAGTTAATTCTCCCTTTCCACATGGGATAAATAAAGAGAAATCTATATAACAAGATGAAGAGACATTTGATATTGTTGAGAAGTTGAAAAACATGCACATCCAAATCTCTCTATTCCAAGCTATCAAGGATATCCCTCTTTATGGAAAGGCTATTAAGGAAGCATTTCTTAAGAAGCCAAGGTGGAAGAAGAAAGATCCTCAAGTAGTCCATGTTGTCAAACAATTAGTAGATATCATGTTAGGGAAGGTAGTGATACCAACGTATTTAGATCCTATTAGTCCAATAGTTAATTCGATCATAAATGGATAGGCTATGAAAAATGCTTTAGTTGATTTGGAAGCAACAAAAAATGTGATGAGTAAAGATACAATGCATAGGTTATGCATGAAAGGCTTAAGGACAACTCCCACAATGTTACAACTTGCTGATAGTTCAACTATCACTCCAAATAGTCTCATAGAAGATGTGATAGTGACTTTAGATTCATGGGAATACCCTATTGATTTTCTTATCCTATCACCAAAAGTAAAACTTGTTGGCTATCCTGTCATATTAGGGAGGCCCTAGTTAGCCACCATTGATGCTAAAATCAATTGTAGATTAGGCAGTATGAAAATTTTGAATGGTCAAACCATAAGGAAGCTAGCACTATATCCACCTACCCAACCCTAGCTAGGACTCCTATTTGGCTAGATTTAGGGGATGAAGAGGAAGAGGTGAATTTTGTAGCCAAGCTGGTAATGTTGCGTAGGCACTCTTTCTAAAAATGCAAGAGGAAGATGATGTAATATAGAGCATTCTTACCAATGAATGTATAGTCACCATAGATATTGCTAAGAGTTCTATCTTAAAGCTATGTAACTATGAAGACTATGTCTACTCAACAAGCTCTAAGATAATTGATCAATTACTACCAAGTGAAGTAGCTACAAGTCCAATACTAGAAGTATCAATGGTAGAGTTAACAACTACTATAGAAATTTCTCCTAGTCATAATCTCCATGTAAATAACAAGTTCTCCCAATCACAATTGGGATTGTTAACCAAGCTCCTCAATCAACATAAAATTTTTTTTGCTTGGGATTATGGGGATATGATAGGACTGAGCCTTAAATTCTACACCCATAGGATCTACATCAATGATGGAAGCTTGCCACTCTATCAACCTCATAGGAGAATAAATCTAGCATTTCGTGAGATAATTAAGACTGAGTTGCAAAATATGTTGGATGCTGGATTCATCTATCCAATCTCTGATACAAAATGGGTATCACCATTAGTTATTGTACCTAAGAAAGGAGGTAGGTGGTAGATATGTGTAGATTATAGAGAGTTAAATAATGCCACATAGAAAGATCACTTTCCTTTTCCCTTTATTGTCCAAGTTTTGGATACTTTGGCTAGAAAGAAATACTTCTCATTTCTAGATGGATACAATGGTTACAATTAGATAAGTATTGCCCCAGAAGATCAAGAGAAGACCACATTTACATGTTCTTGGGGTACCTATGATTATTCTATATTACTATTTGGCTTATGCAATGCACCTGCTACTTTTTAGAGAGCTGTAATTAGCATCTTTGCTAACATATCACATGATTACATGGAGATACACATGGATGAATTTGCTAGGTTTGGGGTCACATTTGAGAAAACCCTAAAGAACTTGGAGAAAGTACTAATTTGATGTAAGGAACACAACCTATTTTTCTATAGTGAAAAATGATTTTTGATAATGCAGGAAGGCATGGTCTTGGGAAATTTTATCTTTGAAGCTAGAATCTAGGTAGACGCTACAAAAATAGAGGTAATTATCACACTCCCTATTCCCACAAAGAAAAA
Organism: Cupressus sempervirens; assembly: GCA_028749045.1. Lineage (NCBI taxonomy): Eukaryota > Viridiplantae > Streptophyta > Pinopsida > Cupressales > Cupressaceae > Cupressus > Cupressus sempervirens. The sequence goes on along the minus strand of CM053789.1, from coordinate 650,684,630 downwards.
AGAAGTCAAATATTTCCTAGGACATGTTGGCTATTATAGGAGGTTTATCCAAAATTTTAGTTAGATAGCTAGTCCTCTATATACTTTGCTTACCAAAGAGGTTGAATTTTCTTGGACAAAGGAATGTGATGACTCCTTCTAGCAGCTCAGGTCATTGTTGACAATTCCACCAATACTTCGAGGTCTTGATTGGACTTTGCCTTTTCAAATACATATAGATACTTTTGACTATGCCATAGGTGTACTCCTAGGACAAAAATCTCAAAACCTTGAAAATGCAATCTACTAAATTAGTAAGAGCCTTCATGGACCAAAGTTAAACTATACACTAACTAAAAAAGAACTATTAGCAGTAGTTTATGCTCTAAACAAATTTGACATTATATAACTAGTTATCCCATATTTGTTCATACTAACCATGCAACAATTAAGCATCTCATGAAGAAACCTGGCATCACAGGTAGGTTAGCAAGATGGCTACTTCTTTTGTAGGAATTTCATATCATAATCATTGATAAACCTGGGAAAGTGAATGTGGTAGCTAGTTATCTATCTAGAATCCACCATGATGAAGAAGATACTACTTTGATAGATGATATATTTCTAGATGAGCATTTATTTCATATTTCTATCCAAACCCCATGGTATGTAGACATAGCTAATTAGATTATAGCTAACAAGATGCTTGGACATTTCTCTTACAAGGATAGGAGGCTAGTTGTAGAGAAAAGCTTCTATTTATCTTGGATTGATAACACACTATTTTACATTGGACCTAATCAAGTTATGCAGAGATGTGTGGGAGAAAATGAGACATATGACATTCTACATGCATTTCATAATGAATTATGTGGGGGGCACTTTGTAGCAAAAAGAACAACATTGAAGATTTTAACAACTAGTTACTATTGGCCTACACTTCATAAAGACACAACTAGTTATACACGAAAGTCTAATAAATGTCAAAGGATGGGCCAACCAACAAGATCAGATGAAATGCCTCTCAATCCATAGGTGGTGGTAACACTGTTTGATGAATGAGGCATAGACTTCATTGGTCCAATAGATCCTCCATCCAATGGGAAATCATACATCCTCATATGCACTGACTACTTGACAAAATAGGTCAAAGTCAAAGCCAAGAAGCATGCCCACAACCATAAAGTTGTCAAATTTATGTAAGAAATCATTACTCGATATGGCATATCCAAAGAACTTGTTACTGACCAAGGTGCTCAATTCACTTCCAATCTAATAATAGAACTCATGAAGCAATATAATATCAAACATCAGAAATCAAGCCCCTATCATCTTTAAACTAATGGGGAATTAGAAGTTACAAATCAAGAGATAGAAGCCATCTTGACAAAGATAGTTCATTTGCACCATAGAGATTGGAGCAGTAGACTACCAGAAGCTATCTAGGCATATCGAACAACAAAGAAGACCACCACAGGGTTCACATCAATCAAACTATTGAATGGAAAAGCTAAAATTCTAGCTATCAAAATTGAACACAAAACTTTAAGAACAACACTGGAGTTAAACATTGATCTTCCTGCATCACAGAGAGAGCACTTACTGCATCTTAATTCTTTGGATGAAATGTGCAAGTCTACCCTAGAATGTACAAAAATCATACAAAAGAAAAGTAAACAATGGCACGACTCCTACATTAAGAGTAAAAAATTTCAAATTGGAGATTGGGCATTACTTTATGATTCCATATTCAAAGAAATACTAGAAAAGCTACAGACATGATGGATGGGTCCTTATGAAATAAGCCATGTATTTGTAAATGGAGCAGTCTAGTCAAACACAATTGAACTAGTACACTTCAAGTTATTAGTCAATAGACATTGGCTAAAGTTGTATCACCAATCCCAAATGAAAGAATACTTCCTACAACAATTTTAACAACTAGTTTTAAATGAACAACAGGTAACACTTCCTGCACCTAAGGGTGCCAAGCCTCTTGTTATAACTCGTCAATAAGAATTCCTTCAAGCATGCCCATAATAAAATTTTTATGTTTACATAAAGTTCAATTATCCATTCACTTTCTAAATTCTTCTTTTTTAACTCATTGCATTTCTTTCTCTACCACCCACCCACCTTCCATGTCATCATTTTTTTACAGTTTCAATAATATAACAAGTTTGCTGACATATGCTATTATTGTTGTTCTTCCACTCTTGCCACCTTTATCTGGCACATGCAATGACCAAATTGATAGGTATAAGCTTTTCAAATTTCATTCATTTTTAGCACATAGATTTAGTTAGTTATATCTACTATTGCATTAAATATATTATTGCTGCATTATGCCAATTTTGTACCTCGTGCCAACTATGTCAAGTGAGGACACTTGTCCACGTTTCATAGGGGGTAGGGAAGGTTACTAATTCTAAATGATATTTCTATTTACTCATTAGCGATCCTAAAATCTATGCTTTCTCTTTGTTTGATTAAAATCTAGTTGCCATACTATGCAAGTGTCAAGTGTTGTACCTTTATTCCCACATAATCCCTCATTGTCAGATTAAGATGTGATCCAAATTAAATTTTGGAGCAATTCTCGCATATCTATGATTCATTCTGTTAAAACCACATTATTATTGTTCATGATTGAAACACCATAAGAATGTGAAAAGGGTTTGTGGTTTTATAAATAAGAAGTTTGAAATTCACAGAAGGGACAAGGGTAATTGTTGAAAACAAAGTAGAGGTTGAGATTAGTGAGCACATATGGGAGGTCAGTTGTAGTGATGTGAACCAATAGATCATAGTGTTTTACTTTCTAATGTAGAAGTAGTAATAAGATTAAATGCATGTAGCTAGCTAGGATATTTCTTGAAATTAATAGAGTTTGATGAAGAGGCAGCTACTAAATTTACAAATACATTTGAGGAAGGTGAAGAAAAAGTATGGGCATTGATAGTTGTTGCCAAAAAGGAATGAATAGTGGAAGTAACTAGACTACCAGCGGAAGGGGAACACTACCCCAATGAGCACGATGCTAGATCAGCTAAGGCCCAGTTTACCCTACTAGATGACCCTGCATTAGATATTACTAATTAGAGGTGCAAAAGAATGTCCATTCCTCCACCTTACAATGAGTTGGCCATGTACATTATTAGGTATTTTACATTTGAAGGAAGATTTTCTAATTTGCATGCACATCATTTTAAGTTACTCAGTTATGTAAGGCATAATCTTCCAATAAATATCCTAGATTTCTTGTTCAATATGTTATGCATTAGTGCTGAGGAAACCCAAAAAGGATAGGACAATTCTGTTACTCACCACGCCCTAATAAATTGCTCATAGAAATATCTCTTAAGGACATCTCTCCTATGGCATGGGAAAAATTTGTCTAGCATAAAAGTTTGTAGCCTAAGATTTTCCCTAATGTACAACCTAGCCAAGATAATGTAGTCTCCATTGACACAACTATTGAGCAAGGCACCCAAGGTGTGGAAACCAAAAATGTGCAAGAAAATGTGCCTTTACCCACTCAAATGAGAAATGTACCTAATTTTTCTCAAGCAAAAAGAAAATATAAGTTACAAGAAGAAACTTTGGTTCCTGCAGCAGAAAAATGAAACCCTACAATCTCAAAATAGAAGAAAATAAAGTTGGTTCCTACAACAACTACTCATGTAGCAAAGACACCGAAGAGGGTTAGCAAGAAAAAGGCTATGGTGCCTAAAGAAAACCCTATGAAAAGAAGCCATAGAAAGAGAGGACAAATTCCTAAAGTGCCCTCATAAACCTAGTCCACTTTACCTAAACAATCTGACGAAGAACCTCTAGTACAAGTTATCCCAGATGATTCCCCAATCAACCTAAAATTCCAAACATCACTTAGAATCTTGATGAGAAATGGAAAGCTAAGATGAATTAATTCCAAAATGATTCCCAAGTAAGGCAATAGGATACCCCAAGCCATAAAGAAGAAGACGACCCAATAACACACCAATTAGCTTGTTTAGAAACTGCCCTAGTTTACTATAAGCAAATATGGTTTATATGCTTCTTGGAATGCTCATGGAGGGAATAGAGGAAGAAAAATAACTGGGATGAACAATGTGGCTTGATTACCTTACAAATGCTTCTTTTTCAGCTATATAATAAACATGTGTTAACAACAACCCTATGCGAAGAAGAGAAAAAGAACATGAAGAAGGTAATAACAAATCAAAGTGAAGAAATTATAGAATTAAAAGATCAATTAGTGAGATAGAAGAAAAATAAGGATCATGCCCTTAAGCTAGCTAGCCAAATAATTAGTTCTAGGTCACCACCTATGATCTGTGCCATCTGTTTAAAAGATAAATTCTGAAAGGAAACTTGGCAATAAAGAATATAACCATTTCCACATAACCCATAATAGATCTGAAATAAACAAAGAATTAAAATCCAAATGCAAGAGAATAGACAACATACCCACAAAATTGTGACACAAGCTATACCCTAAGAAACCCGCATTGAGGGAAAAAACCCAACCTCCAAAAGCATCCATCACCATGTATTATTCAGCAAAAATACCATTGCCATACAACCATGGAAGACTTCATGGTCATAGTCACAACTAATCAAACTATGTGAACAAGCATGAATCCACACATCCCATGCCATACGTCGAACCTTCACAAATGCTCCCTTGGCTAACCTGTCAAGCCTTGTTCTACTCGACTCTTGCCTTTCTCACTCTTACCCTACAAAAACTACCCTTGTGGTTGCTTATATAGTAGCAAGTCCCAAAAAACCACTAAGTGGTATTATATAAACCATGTGCTAAAACCATGTGCTACCTAACCCACTGACCCCACATTTAATATTGGGCATTTAATTCTTTTCCCCAATATTAAATAATTACATGAAATATTTTCATAATGTTACAATACAACTTACCAAGAATATTTCATGAGAATCTTTACATGTTGCACATCTATCTAGGTGGAACATTACATGATAAAATAAAATAATAAAATATAACAATATTATGCAATGTGTGCAACACCCATTATCTCAAAAATCTCCCACTTGTTGTATACATTGCATAGGGTCAATCCATAGCCACATAAATGAACAAGGGAACAATCCCTCCTAGCACATCCACCATCATGGATCAAAATACCCCAAGTGCTCCATCCTGGTACTTACAACAAAATCAAAGTATCCAGCATCTCAAACATGAATGATCTCACCTCCTATTATGCCACTGCCACTGGACATACATAGAAGCCATCCAAAAAAAAATCCACCCAACTTGTCAAATTAGAAGATCATAAAATCTTGTACCAACAAAAATTCCAAGCACAAAAAACCTGATCCAAAGGTAATTACATGTATCCGTAGTTGTCAAAATATCCATAGCTAAAATAGCACCCACAACAAATTGCCAAACCCATCCAACTATCCATACCTCCAAAGGGTATACCAAGTGAATCTCACATCATCAACATATCCAATCTATAACCTACAATCACAGGCCTCAAGAGCAATACCTGCCACATATATACCAAGAAGCTCCCACTGCAAAAGATAATGTCAAATCTATAACTAATCCACTCACAACATCTGAAAGAAGTGAATCCATGTAGTATCAAAGACATCCACAATACATAAACTAATATACTACAAGAACAACTCTTGTAACAAGTCTCCAATAGTCTCCCAAATTCTCCATAACCAACAGAGGAAAGAGATAAAGGAATAACCATCTCATCTCTCACATGACATACATGAGCATGAACTAGTGATCACATTCTCTAACCAATCTCAAATCCAATGTAAGAAAAATTGAACATCCAGGAAGATAACCAAGACCAGAGAAACCATGCAAATCATAACTTGTATCATGTCCTTCTAGACACACCTCTAGATGTAAAATGTGCAAGTATGATCTCCTCCATAAAATACCAACAAGAAGCTTTAACAACACCCAAACCATACCATATAACTAATCATGGATGTAAGCTTCTCACAAGAAGATCAAACTCATAAACCATTCGTAAACCAAGGAATAACCATTCCTAATCCAAGGAATATGCCCAATATAAAACCATCTCCCAAACTCAACCAGCATAACAACATATGCATATGGAGATAACCAATGCTAAAACATCTCTCAAATAAACCCTCTAGAACTAACTCATGTACCATAGGTCAAGATCCATATCCATGAAAGAAAAATATAATGCACCTGAGAAAAAACAATGGGCTATACCTTTCAAGTAGAAAACTGCCGAGCAGACCAAGAGAAGGGGAATGAGAATGCTCATCAAGATACCCAAGTCTCCAACCAAGACTCATATAATAACAATCTCCTCTCAAGTCCATATCAGGTGACTACCCCTCAGACTTCTTGTTGAAACCATCAATCGTCCCAACAAATACTTGTCTAATCCAAAAGAAATCAACTTCACCACCATCTCTAAATATCCATGAGCACCTGTAACCAATCAATTGATGCCAACTCCAAATGCAACATAGCAATATCATGAAGTATCCAGCTTGTGATCAGTGTACTCAATATCAAGAAACTAAATCAAGATCAATGTCAAAGTTCCAACCATGGCCTTAGGAACATAAACATGACAACATGATCTTACCATCTCAACCAAAGAGATAACATGCTCTATTTGAACATACCATAACATGTCACAACTCTAAACATGTATCAGTAGTATACCATGACATAATAATGAAACCATCCTCATACTAAGGATAACATGCCAAATAAAAGCATAAACTGTACCTTTACCAAGAACCCTCTGAGTCCTCAAGATGCAACCATCTCCACACACCATGAAGAAAACCATCTCCACATACCAGGAAGAACTATCTCCACACACCATGAAGATAATGAAGAACTCCATGAGTCCTCAAGATCTAACCATCTTCACACACCATAAGATAACAAGTGCACCATGCAAATGTCAAAGATTCTTTTGCAACAACAGGATCCAAGACAAACCTCCAACATTTGCAAACACTCAATAAATATATCAATGCCAACAACTCCCACTCAACCATGGTACCAAGTCACCTATGACATCACAAAATCCATATCTTAAATGAAGATCCAAACCAAACCAAGAACTAATCATGCACTATCACAAGCTCCCACTAAATTGTGTATCCAAGCTATCCATGACATCATGATGAAAAAATCCATCCTCTAACCATGAGAATCAACCAACACATTAAACCATCAAAGAACTCAAAGTGCACATCATGAGATCCTCAAAAGAAACCAAATAACCATGATCCTCAAACCAAGAAGATATACCACCATAACCAAATTAGAAATTTAAGTTAATGAACATCAAGGATATACCTATATAACCAATCATTTCATGCCAAAATCCATGGCACCATGATCACATCCATGAACCGAGCATCTGTCTCTCAAAACGTCCAACCTATCAACATAAAATAGTTAGCCATAATCCTCCACCATGATTGTACCTTGTAATAACATCTCATCCCTTCTACATGAAGCAAAAATCAGCAAATCATGTGACTTAGGGCATAGACAACCCAAATCCAAGCCACCAATATGAATATGCATCAATAATGAAAGATCAATGGGCAAAGACAACCCATAACCAAGCCATAAATGCAACTTATAAGTATAGACCACTTACAACACTACAAAACTTGTAGATCTAACAAGTCATCATACATATCCAAACCAAACATTGATAACCATATCATCATGAGACCAATTTGAATAATGAACCAAGTATACAATGACATCAAATGTTAAATCTCCAATGCCATAAATTCATAATGTTACCATAGTCAAAATATACCTATAAACTGTTCAGATAAATATATCAACAAATAAATCATGTCAAACCTTCACCAAATTTGAACCAATTTGTAGAGCTCTCTAAGAGTTTTCTATTGACTACTCGAAGTCCAAAATCTGACTCTTTATGCCCAAGTTATGCCCTAATCCGTGCTCAAAATAAATAACATCAGACTTTAGGGATCTTAAAACCTAAAAAAATTCAAAATCATAGAACCATAACTACATCATATTATAGTGCTTTGAATTAGCTTTCCAACGCCTATAAGAACTCTAAATTTTGATATTCTGAGAGAAAGTTATGGCCGTTTTACTAAGACAATCTTTTTACCATTTTCACTGCAATTTTTCATTTTTTATTGTGACGAAAATTCCAATAGGATTAAATTTAATGGCCATCATGGGCTGAAATCAAAAAACTTTTTCATTTCCTCTGAATATGGCCAAACTAGGGCATATTATATATCAAAATTTATGGAAACGTTGACCCAGATCCAATGGTGAGGTTTGTTTTTACCTAGGAGGTCATTTCTGCAAGCTCCCCCCTTAAACCCTAATTTAAATGGAACATCTGAAAAACCCTTTTGTCCAACAAATTTCACATGCCCAAAAATTTTAACATTCCATCATAACAAAAAATCTAAAACTCTTAGATCTAGAATAAATCATTCATATATCTTTCCCTTTCTTTTATCCTCTCATGCATTCCCATGGATTCAATCTAGGGTTACAATAATAAAATCATAGCTCTAATACCACTTGAAAGGAAACTTGGCAATAAAGAATATAACCATTTCCACATAACCCATAATAGATCTGAAATAAACAAAGAATTAAAATCCACATGCAAGAGAATAGACAACATACCCACAAAATTGTGACATAAGATATACCCTAGGAAACCCTCATTGAGAGAAAAAATCTAGCCTCCAAAAGCATCCATCACCATGTATTATTTAGCAAAAATACCATTGCCATACAACCATGGAAGCCTTCATGGCCATAGCCACAACTGAGCAAACTATGTGAATAAGCATGAATCCACACATCTCATACTATGCTTCCAACCTTCACAAATGTTCCCTTGGCTAACCTGTCAAGCCTTGTCCCACTCGACTCTTGCCTTTCTAACTCTTTCTCTACAACAACTACCCTTGTGGCTGCTTATATAGTAGCAAGTCCCACAAAACCACTAAGTGGTATTACATAAATCATGTTCTACCTAACCCACTAACCTCACATTTAATATTGGGCATTTAATTCTTTTCCCCAATATTAAATAATTACATGAAATCTTTTCACAATGTTACAATACAACTCATCAAGAATATTTCATGGGAATCTTTACATGTTGCACATCCATCTAGGTGGAACATTACATGATAAAATAAAATAATAAAATATAACAATATTATGCAATGTGTGCAACACCCATTATCTCAACAAATTCCTCTTATTCTAGTTGATGATGACCCTCAAAGATATAGATATAGAATTTAGGTTAGCTCAGGAATTTTATGGCTTGTGCCAAACCTTTCCATCATAGTAGCAAAATTTACTCTATGAATTGTATATGCATAATTTCATAATCCCTATAGAAACTTAATAAAACCATCTAATTTATATAGGGGATATACACCTTAGGGCCCTAATATCTTGGATGCACAAAGAGGCCAACTACGATAGACAACTGAACAATTACAAAGAATAGGAGAGAACAAAACCCCTACCATTAAGAGCAGAAGAAAATACACCAAAATAAATCCTTAGGGATTGGTTCAAGCTGACCTATGGACACATTCATAAGGAAATAAGAAAACAAGTCTTCAAAGCTAGAACAAAAGTGTATGTAGAGTATGACAACATGCCTTGCTTTTTCTTTCAAAGATCCATGGCTAGTGCTAGAAGTAGTTGGAGTAGACTACCCAAAGGATTCAAAAGGTCAAAGCCACAAAACCTTATGAACCTTGAGTTATCCCTTGACAGTGCAAAATACATGCATCTAGGAAGGAAAATTAGACAAGAACTCTAGTGTTCATTAATGATGTAGCCACCCATGCTCCTTTGGCCCCTATATGACATCAACTCTGAATGACTTGACAGGTTGTAGGAGGATCACAAGGGGAAAGTTTGGGAAAGAATAAGAGGATTATACTACTCTTTCAGGAGTCATAGGTGAGGGAGGACTGAGGTTGAAGACTTTTGATCAATTGCCAGAAGATGCAATGCTTGAGGACAAGCATTAAACTTATCAGGGGGCAGATGATGAGGCCAATTATTGCCTCTATCTTATGTTAATTTAAATAGTCTATTTTTAATACTACTCAGAAATTTGTGAACAAATAACTAGTTGAACTTATGATAAAGTCCAAATAGAACTGTTAAACCATGGGCAGATAGTTATGTCATATTTTGCCAATTATATATATATATATATATATATATATATATATATATATGAAATCAACATTTATTCCATAACAAAAAAGTAAATGACCTAGCTTTAAATTTGCAATAGAGAAAATAGGAGGATAACAACTAAAGGTGGGAATAATAAAGTCTAAACATCCACTAGCCAAAGAATAAATGTAGAGAAGGTAATAAGTCTTCATAGCTCCTCCTTACTCATTTCGTGTCTTCTGGAATTGTTGCAACTTTCATCTACCGTGGCTGCTCCTTAGTATTCTCTTCTCCTTGAATGTTGTTGGCACTTAATTTTTGAATTCCTCCAATCATCTTTTGGTCTTCATTAATAGGTTAGTTTCAATACAAAGACATGTTTGCAAATAAACATTTATCAAATTAAATTCAAATATAAGAATGCACATTTTGATAACTATATGAAATACTGCATACTATATATAATATTAGCAAAAGATGGCATAGTTCCTACCCATAGGTTCAGTAAACATAGATCCACAAATTTTTTGAAAAAGATAAAATGGAGTATTGACAAAGTATCTTAAAACTATCATAAAATAAAGGAAAATTTTGTTCTCATCATCTACCCCCTACTAAACTAATGCTTGTCCTCAAGCATTGCACTTCCTTGCCAATGACTGAATTCCCCAATCTTTGTCCTACCTTTTCTATTGCTCTTGAAAGTGTAGTAAAATCCTCTGGTTCTCTCCCATACTTCCCTTCTATGATCTTACTGAAGCTTGTCAAGTCTATCAACATTAATATCATACAAAGTCCATAGGAGCATTAAAGGCTGCATGGTTAGGGGACACCACAACTCTGGTCTAGCCTACTTCCCTAACTCTAAATATGTTGGAACCCTATTAAGTGCTACTTCCAAGTTAATGGGACTATGTGGTTCTGACTTTTTAAGAGATTCAGGCAGTCTATCCCATCTACTCCTTGCACTAGTCATAGTTCTCTGAAAAGAAAAGTAGGGCATATTTTTGTAATCAGCATAAAATTTAGCTCTAGTAGCAAAGATCCTATCCCTTACTTTTGGATTCTTCTTTCCATAGGTTAATGTGAACCAATCCCCAAGAACTTCATCTGGTTTGCTACTCTCTACTCTTAAAAGCAAAGGTTTTGTCCTTTCCTCATCCGTGTAATTATTCAACTACCTATCATAATTTCCTTCATTGGAAATCTAGTATATGAGGGCTCTTAAGTGTATATCTCCTATGTAAAGCAAAGGATTCCATTGAATCTTTGAAGGGATAACAAAATTATGAACATAGAATTCACAAAGTAAATTCTATTGCCAATGTGGCAGAGTCTAATATAGTCCATAAAATTCTAGTGTTGATTTGAACTCTGCATTAACATTCTTAAGAGTTAACATTAATTGAAACAAAAGAAATTGCTCTTTCAAATAAAGAGCATAAACTCTTGGTGGTGGTCTAAAAGCAAGGGCTTGATCAACTAGCTTGAGGGCATGGTCCATTTTTTACTTTTGGCTTGCTAACTATTTTTTTAAATTGCAATTTCTTGACCTTGAGATACTATAACCTCATTCATCTTTTCCTTCTCTTCTTTCCACAAGGCTTCAACAAATAGATGTTGTCCATACAACTAAAAAAGGATTTTTTACAGTGTGAAAGAACCACTATCTTCTACACGGTATCTTTTCCTTTTTCTCTGTTCCCACCATAAATGTTCTATAACACCTATAATCCATGTTGACTTATGGGGAACAAGAGTAGTGTTCGGATCAACATATTCAGGAACTGGTTCATCCCTACAGCTTGAAGTACATGGTAGGTCTGCTGGGGTATCATCTTGATTTTCTTTGATTTCATCCCTACATTCCTTAGTAGGATTTTCAAGAATACTTGCAACCTCGGGATGGGGAGGAGAGTGATCAAAAACAATTTTCATAGGGGATTCCGTGGTAGATGTTTTAGACAATTTAAAATGTTTGGAAACTTGCCCTCTCATCCTAGGACTTCTCCTTATAGGGGTTTCTTCTTATATCATAGCCTTTTGTCTACTTTTCCCTTTGGGTGTTTCTACTACAGGAGTAGTTACTGTAGGATTTTTCTATTTCTCTTTTGTCTTACAATTGTAGGGTTCGGCTCTTCCTTTTCCTAAAAAGAGATTTCTTCCTGCAATTTTTGTTTCCTCTTAGCTCTGCTAGTAGTAGGTTTCAGTTTCTCTTGCACAAAATAAGGCACATTTTCTTAAACATGGATAGTTTCTTGCACATTTTCTTGGGCCTTTTCAGCTTCAACCTCTTGGGTATTTTTTTCAACAAGCTCACTAGTGGGAGCTACATTTTCCTCACTAGGCTGTTCGCTAGGGGCAGCTTGGAGTTGCAGAGTTTTGGCTTGCACAAATTCACCCCATGTCATGAGAGACACATACCTAAGTGACCTCTCTATCAATAATTTGATTAAAGCATGATGAGTAATAGAATTATTTTTTTCTTTCTAGGTCTCTTCTGCACTAATTAAAAGCATATTATACAGAAAATTTAGAATTTCTACTACAAGATTATGCCTTACACAACTAAGTTATTTGAAATAGTGTGCATGCAAGTATGCGAATCTGCCTTCACATGTAATATACTTGATTATGTGCATGGCTAATTCATTGTATGGTGGCAGTAGTGACATTACCTTGAAGCCTTTCTTGTAATGTCCATTTGAGGATCAGGCGGCTTGGTGAATTGAGCTCTTGCTGAGCTCACATCATGTATGCTAGGGTAATGTTCTCCAACTATAGGTAACTCAGTCACTTCAGCACTATGCTCCTCTATTGCAATTACCCTTAAACCCTAAAAAAAAGCTTCACCCTCGTTGAATCTCCTTGTAAATTTTGTGACTGCCTCCTCATCAAATGCAGTTAAACTCAAAAAATACCCTAGGCATCCGCATGCATTAAACCTTCTCATAACTTCTATGTTTGAGAGTAACACAGTGTGTTCCACTGGTTCTCTCCTTTGCAATTTTCCACCCATCCTCTTAACACTTCCTCTGTTTACTCTATTTTTCCCTTTTTGAATTCAAGATTCAAACTGCTTCGTTACTTTGCAAACTTCACTCACACTTCATTTTTTAAACTAGGCAATTAATGACATAACAAATTGTTATGTGCAATTATATAACTTTTAATGAAGGAAAATCATAAATATGTGTGAAAATCATTTGAAAATGGGGTTTGGATCACATAAAATTTAAACATAACTCACATCACAGTTCGACATATAAAATCATTCAAAAATAGAGAGTACAACACCTCATTTGTGTACTTATGGCAATTAATTTTCATTAATGAAGGGAATGTGAAGATTTGGAAAAATCTTTATGGGTAAATAAAAATACCATTGGATATTAGTGACCTTCCCTGCCCCCTACTAAATTTGGACAAGTGTCCTTACTTGTCATTCCTATTATGAGTAAGGGATTGGCATAATGTCGCCTTCATATAAACTATGCAGTATTAAATATAATTAACAAAATTTGTGGACTATAATTGAATGATAATTTGAAAATGTTATACTTGTCATTCTGATTATTGCACTTACCAAAAAGGTAGTGGAAGTGATATCATCATCAACAACATCTGTCAGCATCTCACAGTGTTTATTGAAAACATATAAAATTGATGACGTGGAAAGTGGATGGATGGAAGATAAAGAAATGAGATGAGGTGGATGGTTGGAAGGTAGAGAGATGATATGGAAAGAAAAATTGAATAGAAAAGTGAATTTTATGTAAACATAAAGTCGTTATTATGAGCATGAACAAGGAAACTAATGTTGAAGGGTGGTAGTCAAAAGGTTGACACCTTCGACTGCAGGAGGAGTTACTTGATTTGGTTTTGAATCTAGCTATTGAAACTATTGTAGGAACTCTGCTTTTGTTTGGGGCCATTTCTATAATTTCAATCTGTGACCACTAACTAACACTTTGAAGGGTACCAGATCAATGGTAGTTAGTTGAATAGCTCCATTATCAAAGACATGACTAATTTCATATGGTCCTAGCCATCTTGTCTAGAGCTTTCCTGGCATATCTTTGAATCTAGAATCATATAGGAGTGCCCAGTTACCAACTTGAAATTGTTTACTGATAATATGAGAATCATGCCATTATTTCATTTTTTTCTTAATCAGTTTAGTATGTTTCAAAGAAACTTTGTGCATCTCATCCAAAGAGTTAAGATGTAGAAGACATTCTCTTTGTGCTACAGGAAGTTCAATATTCAATGCCAATGTTGTCCTTAGAGTTTTATGTTCAAATTCAATTCAAAGCATTGCTACCTTACCATATAAGAGCTCAAATGGTGTGAATCTTGTAGTAGTCTTCCAGGTTGTTATATAAGCCCAAACAGCTTATTGTAATCTATTGGTCCAATCCCTATGGTACAAATAGACTATTTTTGTTAAAATTTTCTGCAGTTCACGGTTTGTGACCTCTTCTTGTCCATTAACTTGAGGGTGATAAGGACTAGATTTTTGATTCCTAATATTATATTGTTTCATCAACTCTAAGATCAGATTAGAGGTGAATTGTGCACCTTGGTTAGTGACTAGCTCCTTGGATACACCATAGTGAGTAAAGATCTCTTCATACAGAAACTTAGCAACTTATTCATCACAAGCATCCTTCATAGCCTTAACTTCAACCCATTTTGTTAGGTAATCAATGCATTCAAGAATATAGGTTTTCCCATTAGATGGAGGATCAATTGGTCAAATGAAGTCCATCCCCCATTTTTCAAATGGTGCTAATGTCATCTAAGGATTAAGAGGCATTTCATCTATTCTTGTTGTTCGGCCCATCCTTTGACGCTTGTCACATTTCCTTGTATAGTTGACTACATCCTTATGAAGTGTAGGCCAATAAACCAATTGTCAAGATTTTGAAAGCTATTCTTTTTGCTACAAAGTGTCCTTTGCATGGTTCATTATGACATGCATGTAGAATGTCATATGTCTCATCCTCTCCCACACATCTTTTCATAACTTGATCAGGTCCAGTGTAAAACAAGAGATTATCTATTTAGGAGAAATGAAAACTTTTCTCTACAAGCAGCTTCTTCTCCTTGTAAAAAAAATGTGCTGGTATTTTATTGGCTGCAATGTAGTTAGCAATGTATGCATACCATGGAGTTTGAACAACAATATGAAACAAATGCTCATCTGGAAATGCATCATCTACCAAAGTAGTGTGAGTATCATCATGATGGATTCTTGATAAATAATCAGCTACAACATTGCCTTTGCTTGGCTTATCAACAATAGTTATATCAAACTCTTTCAACAATAGTAACCATCTTGCTAACCTACATGTTATAGCAAGTTTGTTCATGAGATATTTAATTATTGCATGATTACTATGAACAAATATGGAATAGCTAGTTATGTAATGCCAAAATTTGTTGAGCACATAAACTATTGCTAGTAATTCCTTTTCAGTCATAGTGTAGTTCAACTCTGGGCCATGAAGGCTCATACTGATATAATAAATTGCATTTTCAAGATTTTGGGATTTTTGTGCTTAGACTACACCTATGGCATAATTAGAGGCATCTATATATATATGAAAAGGTAAATTCCAATTAGGGCCTTGTAAGACTAGGGTTGTAGCCAAAAGTTTCTTAAGCTGCAAGAAGGGTTCATCACATTCAGATGTCCAACTAAATTCAACTTCTTTTGTGAGTAACTTATACAAGGGACTAGCTATTTTGCTGAAATCTTTTATGAAATGTTTGTAATATCCAGCATGACCTAGAAAAGATCATACATATTTTGACTTTGTAGGTATGGGCAATGTTTGAATTACCTCTATCTTAGCTGGATCCACTTCTATTCCTGCAGTTGATATGAAATGACCAAGTACTACACCTCCCCGCATAAGTATAAAACACTTTTCAATATTAAGTGCCAAATTATATTCTTGACATTTGACCAAAACATTTTTAAGATTCATCATTAGTTCCTCAAAAGTGACTCCAAATGTTGTGAAGTCATCCATGTAGATTTCCATACAATCATGTGATATATCAGCAAAGATGCTAATAACTGCTCTTTGAAATGTTACAAGAGCATTACATAGACCAAATGGTAAAACAGAGTATGCAAAAGTACCCCATGGACACGTAAATGTGGTTTTGTCTTGATCTTTAGGAGCAATATTGATTTTATTATAACCACTATACCCATCTAGAAAAGAGAAATACTTATTTCCATCTAGTGTGTCCAAAACTTGATCTATAAATGGTAAAGGAAAGTGATCCTTTTTGGTAGCTTTGTTCAACTCTCTGTAATCTACACAAATTCTCCATTTTCCTCCCTTTTTAGGCACTATAACCAGGGGTGACACCCACCTACTATCAGATATAGGATAAATAAAACCAGCATCAAGTAATTTTTGCAATTCAATTTTAACTATCTCTCTAAGGATTGGACTTATCCTTCTCCGGGGTTGATGGAGTGGTAGATAACCTTCATTGATGTATATCCTATGAGTGCAAAATGTAGGACTCAACCCTTTCACATCACTATAATCCCATGCAAAGGCCTTTTCATGCCTTCAAATCAATTCTTTTAACTATTCCATCTATGTGGGTGTTAACTTAGGATTAACATGGAGATTATGACCTTTAGTCAGTTCAACAATAGTGGTGGACTCTATCATAACAACTTCAGAAATTGGGCTTGCTTCTAATTGACAAGGTAAAAGTGGATAAAGAATTTCAAGTTCTTTAAGAAAAGTACAATTTTTATCACATTCTTCATATGTGATTAATTCCAACACAGAACTTTCGGATACATCTTTTTCTACCACACAACTGTAAGTGAGGATACCTTGAAGTACTGAATCTTCCTCTTGCAATTTTAGAAAAGACTATCTATGCAACATCATGAGCTGTACTATAGAGTTTAACTCTTCTTCATCTCCTAAATATAGCCAAATAGATGTGCTCAAATTTGGTAATGGTTGGGTTGGAGGATATAAATCAAATTTCATTTTTGCTTGGCCATTTGATATGGTCATGTTCCCTAATCTGAAACTTATGTTTGCATTAGTTGTTGCTAGCCATGGTCTACCTAAGATGATAGGGTAACTAGATAGATTAACTATGGGGGAATAAAATCATGAAGTCTATAGGGTATTCCAGAGAATCTAAGGTTAGAACCATGTTTTCTATCTTCCCATTAGGGGTAATAGTAGATCTATCTAACAGTTGTAGAATTGTTGGTGTAGTTCTTAGTCCTATTTGTAACTTCTTCATGGTATCCTTGGTCATAAAATTTATAGCATGTCCAAGATCTATTAATGCATTTTTAACAAACTAACCATTTATACTAATATCCACTACTATACTTCCTGGATTAGAATATTTTGGTGTAATCAATTTCCCTAGCATGATGTTAGCCAATTGTCCCACAACATGGGCTATGGTGGGGTCCTTTTTCTTCCATCCAGGCTTCTTTAAGCAGGCTTCTCTAATAGCTTTTCCATAAATTGGAACATCCTTAATGGCTTGAAATAGGGGTATTTGGACATGCATGTTTTTCAACTGATCAATAATATTAAAAGGTTGTTCCTCTGTTCATGTTTCTTTTATATCAGCTTTTCTGGAGAAGGAGGTTCTACTACTGGTTGAGCTAGGGTTGACATAGTAACATTGGTTGGGTCAATAGTTTTAGCAATTGAGGGTTTTGATGCTACAGGAGAATCTAGTATTTCAGTTATAAGAGGTGGCTTAGGCATTGGTAAAGTTGTACCATATCTCAGATGTATATCAACAACATTCAGGGTGTAAGCAAGATACTGCTAAGCATCAACACTATACATGGGTTGTTGTAGTTGTTGGCTATTTGGGTTTGGCTGAGATTGTACTGTTAATTGTGTTTTCTTTTGAGGTCCAAGATTTGCAGGTGGTGGCATTAAAATAGGTTGCTAATTGGAGGTGGTAATTGTGGAGCACCATTATTTTGGTTAGGCCATTGTTGAGATCCCCTCCATTGGTTTGTAGACTGTCAATTCCCTTGGGGTGGTTGCCATTTTTTCTACTGGTTGTGCTAGTAGTTCTTTTGGTTCTACCATTAGCTACTTTGTTGGTTAGGCCAAGGTGTTTGGAAATTTTGAGGCCATTGGGGTTGTTGCTAATTGTTTTGCCCAGCATTGTTCCAATTGGGTTGATTTTGTGGAGGACCTTGGGGATTACGATTTTGCCATTGATTACCATATGAATTTGAATTTTGCAAGGGGTCCTAAGGCATACCTTGACGTTGGGCCCATGGTCAAAATTAAGTAACAAAGAATACTTGCTCATCATCTCCATCTATCTTGATATACTTAGTTGGAAGATGTTGGTTCTCCATGCTTACGACCAATTTACATTGGCAATCCTTCTTTTTCTTTTGACAATGAGGGTAGTATTCAGCTAATTGTAACTCAATTTCAGCTTGCTTCTTCTTTTTAGTCATTGTGTCCAGATGTATAGCAACATCATTGATGATATCTTGTTTGAAATCTGACAATGGGTTAGATATCTCAAGCTTCGAAATGCCTTGAGTGATTCCTTTGGTGACTGTGGAATGAGGTTCTTGGCCTTTCTTCATGGTTGACCTTGAATAGTTATAATAAATCTTCTTGAGATCATCCCAGGAAGCTCGATATACGTCACCACTAGCCATTAGGTCCAATGCTTCTAAACATTCATCATTCACACCTCTCATAAAAACTAGCTTTTGTGAATCTTCGGACAACGTTTGCTGAGGGTTATTCTACAATGTTTATGAGAAATGTGAAACATAATCTTCTAGTGTGTATTCCTCATTTTATGATATCCTAAAGATATCATCCCCTCTTGAACTAGATGCTTTGCAATATTCTTTATATTTATCCAAAAATAGACCTTGTATCTCATCCCAACTTCCTACTACATTGGCTTCTAAGCCCATGAACTAGCGTAGAGTTGATTCTTTCAATGTTGTTAGAAACAATTTAAGCTTATGGGTATCAGTTTTGTAGTCAAAAATATGACAAAGGATATCAAATTCAAACAAGAAAGTATCAGGGTCTTCAATTGCAAGGCCATAGAAATTTGGAAGAGCAGTGGGAGGTATGTTCTTAAGATTAGCATTGGTTAGAAGACTTGGTAGAGGAAATGGAAAAGTAGGTTGTGCCATGACTGGAGGTATCAAATTATGAGGTTGCTACTAAAAAGGGACATTGG
The DNA here is from genome assembly GCA_028749045.1 of Cupressus sempervirens. Lineage (NCBI taxonomy): Eukaryota > Viridiplantae > Streptophyta > Pinopsida > Cupressales > Cupressaceae > Cupressus > Cupressus sempervirens. The sequence goes on along the minus strand of CM053789.1, from coordinate 650,665,150 downwards.
GTACTGGATGATTAACAACTAGTGGATTCATAGTAGTGTTATCAAGAAAACTAGCCAAGACTTCAGTGAAGGGTTGAAGACCACTTATCTCTATTGGTTCAGCTCTTGATGATGATGTTGTGGGAAAAACAAGGCTTGTGTCTTCAAAATGTAAGTCAACTTCTTCTTCTTCAATTTCTTCATTCAAATTAATAGACTCCTGTGTAAGAAATCTGCCATATTCATCTCATTCTCTTCCTCTTCAATGCATGCAATTAAACTTTTCACACTGGTGAAAGAAACTTCAAACTGGAGATTTCTTTAAAAAAACTTTATCTAAGAACTATGACTCAAAAATGCTCATAGCTTGACACTATCCCCAACAACAGTGCCAAAAATGATCCACATCGCAATAGGTGTATCATAGTGATGCTCCAAGTCATGCTTAGGAATAATATATTCAAATTGAGGACTATTTTTCCTACTATGAGGTGCATTTAATCTTGTCAATCCATGGATGTATATTTTAAATGGTCGGCATAGTATGTGCACAAGGTCTCTTAATGAGTAACTAAGCTTATGTTGCAGGAAAGTAAAATGCAAGGAAAAGAACTTACACTATTGTTACACGAAACTAACACACTTAACTCTATGAATACTGAAAATCCAATGAAAGATAACAAACATTCCAACTTGGTTCATCCATAATAATGGTTCTTACATATGCTGTAGGAACATTCACAAAGTGTGATGCTATAGGAAGGAACTTAAAAATTCTAATTATGAAACTAAGAATGCTTGGAAATAAATCTATTCTATCCTAATCTAATCCACCTTCCAAGTGGGCCCCTTTGGTCGGCTTCACTAAACTACTAACACAAGATCAAAGCCAAAAACTATTTAATTAGATTTCAAAAATTCATTACATAACACATAACTGTAAAAACACAACTACAAAATTTAATAGTCTGTTCTCTTAAACTATTTCTTCTAACTAGTTTTAAAGCTTAACACACTTGATTTAATTCCTATATATATATAAGAAATCAACATTTATTCCATAATAGAAAAGTAAATGACCTAGCTTTAAATCTATAAGAGAGAAAATAGGAGGATAACAACTGAAGGTGGGAAGAGGGAATAATGGCTAAAGGTGGGAATAATAAATTCTAAACATCTACTCACGAAAGAATAAATGCAGAGAAGGTAATAAGTCTTAATAGCTCCTCCTTACTCATTGTCGTCTCTTCTGAAATCATTGCAACTTTCTTCCATCATGGCTACTCCTTAGTGTTCTCTTCTCCTTGAATGTTGTAGGCGCTTAACTTTTGAATTCCTCCAATCATCTTTTAGTCTTCATTAATAGGTTAGTTTCAATACAAAGAAACATTTGCAAATAAACATTTATCAAATTAAATTCGAATATTAGAATGCACATTTTGATAACTATATGAAATACTGCATACTATATATAATATTAGCAAAAGATGGCATAGTTCCTACCTATAGGTTTATCATAGGTTTGGTAAACATAGGTCCACAAATTTTTTGACAAAGATAAAATAGGTTATCAACAAAGTATCTTAAAACTATCATAAAGTAAAGGAAAATTTTGGTCTCATCACTAACCAAAGGGACCCACTTGGGAGGTGGATTAGATTAGAGTAGTGTAGATTTACTTTTAGCATTTCCAATATTTCATATAGAAGTCATAGCTTCTTCCTATAGCATCGCACTTTGTGAATGTTCTTGCATCATCTATTAGAGTAGTTATAGTGGATGGTCTAGGTTGAAATATAGCTTAGCATAGAATTGCATTTGTAGCATTCATTTTAGTAAGGAGTTAAGTGTGTTACTTTCCTACAATACTAGTGTAGGTTCTTTATATGCATTTTACTTTCCTGCAACATAAGTATAATGACTCTTCAAGGAACCTAGTACACATACCATGCCGACAATTTCAAGTATACATCCCAGGGTTGAAAAATTAAATGCACCTCATAGTGGGAGAAGTAATCCTTAGATTGAATGAAATATTCCTAAATAAGGCTTTGGGCATGACTATTACACACCTATTGTGAGGTGGATCACCAATATCTAAGTGTCTTCATCTCATGATCAATTGTAAAAAGTGAAGCAAAAAATGCATGCCCATTTTTCTCACACATAGGGATGTAAAATATTGTCCGCCTCTTTAATAATTCTCTATTTATATCAAAATCCAAAAAACTAATTATTTGGTCATATGTCTTTTCAATATAATAATTAACATCTATCTTATCAACAATATTGAAACACATTTTAGGTATTACCTCCTCTCTTGCAATCCATTTATTTATGATTTCTCTTAGCCTATCTTTATTATCACCAAAAGATTTTTCATAAAAATCAATTTTCTTACCATATGGTGAATTTTTCTATTATCATTCTCAAAGGTAAAATGAAAAATTATGTTTCTTATCTTTTATTTATATCTCTACCATACTTCTATTTGTATAGCCTTGAGTCTAGCTTTCTCCTCTTCTATATCTTCTTTAGAAGATTCCTCTAGATGTGATGGAGTCTTCAAGATCTCAACAATGGGACTTGTAGGGGGTGGGGCAGCAGACACAGATGCAATCAATCTTTGGGAAGATTCCCGTACCTCCAATTGCTTAATCTATTGTCCCTTATATTAGGAAAGCTCATATTCAACCTTCATTCTTTTCCTTGTCTCTTCATTGTAGGCTACCAAGACTTATATACAATTTATTGATTATTTTCTTCTCTTCTATTGTTGTGACTAATGCAAAATTTGTTATCGTTGTATTTATTAAAGCAACCTCTTCATTAGAAGTATCTTCAACTCTCTTCATAATTAAACTTCTCATTAGATTCGAATAAGACTATTGAGAAGAATGAGACCTATTTCTCCTTTGTAATGACCATATGACTAGTGCAACATGATCTTCACTATACTTCACACCTTCGGATTCCTTTTTGGCTTCTTCATTTTTGTATATAGTGTTGACTTATTTCCTTACTACATCAAAGACCATAGCATCTACAATATCCCAATTAGGGAGAAGCTGTATTCCAACATTCCTAATCATTGCTCTCCCTTCTTCTGGAGTTATTTTGCAAAACTCTTGCAACATTTATTCTTTTATCTAATCTTTGATGAAAAAGTCCTCTTTATGGTTACTGTGGTTGCCTTTTTTGACATCTTTCCTCAAAATTAGAAATATTAAACCTCCAAGAAAATTGAAAGAATGTTCTAGATTTCACAAAAATGGTATATGATAAAAAATATATGAGAAGCCTATTCAATAACAAGGCCTATCTATTTACCTTTGAAGTCACAGTCAAGGCCATGCTTGGCATAGGAGTCTCCTTCAATATATCCATTCTTCCAATTTAGAAGAAGTAACAAAAACATCACCTTGGTTTCTCAATTGTTTCAATTGTTCAGTTGTGAGTTTCTCATTATCAAGACAAAGAGGTGACTGAGATGGTGAGTACATCTTACCTATAGAAGTAGCAACTTCTCCGAAAAAATTCTTCTTGGATGCATGCTCAAATGAATATATCTCAAATGTAGGTATCTTGTGTGTTGAGGAAGAGGGCACATTTATGTTACTTATCTCTTTTCCTTTCTTATTAAGCTCATCTTCCATTTTGACTATACCATACCCTGATATCTTCTAGATGACATATTATCCTGGGTTCACAACATGAGTAAAATATAATCACCACATAACCTCTCTTCACTGATTAGGATTTGTTTTGATCAAGAGTTCCTTCTTTTCATTCAACATATCCATAATCTCAACATAGAATGTGATCAATTTTTTTACCTTATCATGTACAGTCTTAGCATCTACTAATGGAATATAATATTTATCAAAAGCATTTAAAAACTCAAGGACCCTTCAATAAACCCTCTATTTATTCTTTTTAATCTCTTGTTCCTATAAAGAAAACTCATTCCTTATGATGTCCTAAGGGTAGTAGAATCTATGGTCATAGTGTTTTGCCTTTTTTCTCTTTTTGAACATTTAATAGAATCCCTTAGGGTTCAAAAATATGGCATGAGATATTTCTCTCTTATATAGATCTAAGAATTTATACAAGAAAAGCCATCCACCTTTTATAATTATAAATTGATGAGCAACAGTTGAGGTGGGAAAAATTGTACCCCTAGACCTTCCTGCTAACTCAACTTCCTCCAAACCTCCAATTTTCCATAAAATATTTTCCAAGCCCATCTCTAGAGGCACTTGGTATGATATAACATGAGGCATTCCTTGGTTCACATATACTTTGAAAATAGTAGAAACTATATAAGGAATGATATCAACCCAATTTTGAGAGACCTTTAATCCAATAGTGGAGTCCATGGGTCTAATAAACTCCAATAACAATATTAGAATCCTTGGGTTATCACTAGACAATAATGCCCTCAAATTTGATGCAAAATATCTATCAAATCTAATAGAATTGGCCTCATTCACATCCCATGACATGTTCACACACCATAATTAGATAGGTGATTCCTTTGAAAAGAAACATGTGCATCAGCATGGAATACCATCCAAAAGATTTATCCACTCTACTCTTTGCAATTCAAATTAATCCATTATAGATTTCATCAGCTAAAAATAAGGTAAAATAAAAAATAACATCAACTCCAAAACAAAAAATATGCACCATCATATACATAAATATTATAGGTATATAGCTCTATTCATCCTCCCCAAAAACCCTACACAAAGAAATCTATATATCCAAAACACACAAATTAAAAAATTATTTCTTAAAAGGCTTTAGGGTTGAAGCTGTAGCCAAATTTATAGTTCCAATAGTTTCCAAATGTTCCCTCAAAGTTCATTGTTTGATGTAAACCCTATGGGCCTCATATATTCTCTCCAATCCTGAAAATCAATAGCTTCATGTTATTCAAAAAATGGATCCATCCCAAAAACCTATCCAATCTCTTTAGGCATTATTTTTACAAGCCAGTCCTCATTTATGCCTCGTACACACTTAGTAACTAGATCATACATCCTTGAAACAAAAGTCAAGAGATCTAAATCCATAAAAAACTCCAAGTACCACCAATTTTTTGAGATTTAAGTTCCAAACATTTCCATGTGGAGTGAAATGGTTCCTTTTTGAAAGCCACTTCTTAAAATATTGTAACCCACTATTGGTTGTCACTATATCTTGGATCCAATTGCCCCTATTGTATAAACCCTTGGCCAGCTTCAATTGTGGAGTGACAGGGAACAACCTTTTTGTTTGTGCTACATCATTTGTTGACCCACCAAATTTCTCAAAGAAGTAATCATGAGCATTTCTCTATTGGTAATCCACTTTTGCAAAAAAGTATCTTTTGGGAGGCATATTCACTAAAATTTGAAATTTCACCAAAAAATTATTTATCAAGATGGGGACAAGAACTTACAGAAATACTCTCTCTATTTCCTCGTTGCAATAAGTCACAATCTCCTTAGCACTAAATTCCCTTCTCCTTTGACTCTACTCTAGTGTCCAATCATTCTTTTATAGAATAGAATGTACCCAATATATTTTGGATTATACCCACATGAGGAAACTTAATTTTTCATTAATGTGTTGTAGGGAAAGGTATGTATACTATGTGGGTCATTTTGAAAATATATCATTGATTCACAACATATGAGATGGTCATAGTTGAATTCCATTGATGAAACATCATTATGCAAGCTAATGTGGTAGTCAAACCAATTGTAAATTTCCAACTTGAGTACACTCTATCCTATTTAAGTCCTCATTGTACTTTCTATAAATTAGGGACATGTGGTGTGATGTCTCTTTGTCACTTTTGGTTCAAAATCCTGCATGTTTTAATAATGACAAAGCAATATTTGTAGATCTATTTTTCATCAAATGGCTTAGATCAAACCATTTTGTTTCGGTGCTTTACATGATAGCTAGTCCACCAACAACACGTGGCATCAAGTTGCACAGTTGCCTTGGTTAAAAACTTTTTAGTTTTCAATAGCAAAATAGTGATGTCCATTGATCTATTTTGGTCCAATGGTTGAGATGTTTTCTTATGCTTCATACAATGGGGCCCACAAGAAACATGTGTCACATTGTCACATTGTATAAACACCTAGAACTTTTCCATAGCAACAATACAATGACCATTGATTGGCTTTTGGCCTGATAGCTTGAGGAAATCATATCTACCTTTCCTTTCATGGCCCACCATGACATGTGGCATCAAATCACATTATCGCATTGCATAAACATCATGTCTCTTTTCATGGTGATAATACAACAATCATTGATCTAGAAAAGATTAATAGTGTGAGAAACAACACCTCCACTATAGGCTATGACTCATATGGGACATGTGTCATGCTCTTGTTGTTAGATTGTGGTGGCTGATCAGAAAAGTATTGTACATCATAAATTCTTTGGGGCTTAGGGCATCGCCCCAAAAAAAAAATTGGGCCCTATTTTATCAGCATTCTAGACCAACATGTAATTATGAATTATAACCCTAAAGCAGTAAAAATATTCGTATAAAAGAGCTTAGGATTAGGGATTATTTCATAGTTGTGATGTGAAAATTGGTTCTTGTGGCAATATTGAGCTATAAGGGATTAAAGATTATAATTAGGTTGTAATTACTAGATCATAATAATATTAGACTTTCTATTTGGTGAACATAGCCTAGGGATTGGGTGAACCACATTAAATCTTGGTGTCTTGTGTTCTTTTTAGTGTAATCTATTATTTTCTATTATTGGTTATATTTGCATGTAATTATTATTTATGTCCATGGTTTATTCCTAGCAAGTGGTATCAAAGCAAGATTTTTTTCAGTTATCCTCTACAGAAAAGTCTCTTGATTGAGTGGGAGTGTCACAGTTGAGTGGGAGTGATGGCAGATGAGGGTAAGTTGAGGGTTGATAGGTTTAATGGGTAGAACTTCTAGTTATGGAAGATGCAAATGGAAGACTATCTATATTAGAAGGATTTATGGAAGCCATTGGAAGGCAAAGCCAAGAATCAAGGATCTATGTCAAATGACGAATGGGATCTTTTAGATAGAAAGGCACTTGGAAGCATTCAATTATGCCTACCACCATTGGTGGCATTTAATATTACAAAATTGAAGACAACAAAAGAGTTGATGAAAACCCTAGCAACACTATATGAAAAGCCCTCCGCTTCAAACAAGATATTTCTCATGAAGCATTTATTTAATATGAAAATGGTAGAAGGTGGATCTGTTGAAGATCATTTAAATGAGTTTAATACTATTACTAGTCAATTATCTTATATGGGTATCAATTTTGATGAAGAAATTAGGGCTCTCTTGATTTTGTGTTCATTGCCTGAAAGTTGGAATGGCTTGGTAATGGTTGTGAGTAATTCTATTCCTATATCTAGTACCCTAAAATATGATGATGTGATCAGTGTTGTTTTGAGTGAGGAAACTTTTAGGAAAACCTCAAGTGGATCTACATCAGGAAGTGCGTTGAATGTGAGGAAAGTCTAACGGGAGGAGGTCTTAATCAATAGGATTGAATGACTACTGGTATTGTGAGAAACTAGGGAATAAAAAGAAAGATTGTTGGAATTGAAAGAAAAATGAAGGAGATAAACTAGATGGAGACAAGGAGGCAAATATGGTAAGTAAAAAATTTGAAGAGGATTCTTTGCTTATGTCTTTAGAAAATGTTCATAATTTATGGGTTTTAGATTCTGGTGCTTCATTTCATGCTACATCTCATAGAGGTTATTTCATTGATTATGTCCAAGGGGATTTTGGACTTGTTTATTTGGGGGATAATGAACCCTATCAGATTGTTGGAAAGGGACAATTTAATAATAAGTTGTAGAATGTGAATCATTGGATACTAAATGAGATAAGACATGTTCCAAGGTTGAGTAGGAACTTAATTTCAGCAAGGCAACTCAGTGATGAGGGTTATGTAGTTACTTTTCATGATAAAAATTGGAAGGTTTCAAAAGATTCCCTTGTAGTAGAAAAAGGTGTGAAAGTAGGCACCTTATATCTTTGTACAGGTCATATTGTTCCTTCTACTTTAATTGTTTCAAAGAAAAATGAATGTTTAGGAATAGTTGTTGCAGTTGAGCAGGGAGAACAAATAGCTGCTATAAATTTTGATATAGCACTGTGGCACAACGGACTTGGACACAAGAGTGAGAACAGTATTAAAGTTCTTCATTCAAAGAATGTTTTACTAGGTCTAAAATGTGTTAATATGGATTTTTGTGAAAGTTCTATGTATTAAAAAAAAAAAAAAGAGTTTTGTAAATTAGAGCTTGTGTATACTGATGTATGGAGACAAATTAGGTATCTTCCCTTGGAGGTTCTCATTATTATGTTACTTTTATGGATGATGAAACTAGAAAGGTATGGATTTATATCCTTAGATAGAAATCTGATGTTTTTTAAACTTTTAAGAAATGGAAATGCTTGGTTGAAAATGAGACTAGTAAGAAATTCCAATGTCTCAAATTTGATAATGGTGGTGAGTATTGCCGTCATGAATTTGAAGATTATTGCTCCACTAATGGTATTCATAGATAGAAAACTATTCAAAGGACTCCACAAGAAAATGAAGTGGTTGAATGCATGAATAGGACTATAATGGAGCGTGCAAAGAGCATGAGGTTGCATGTTGGGTTGCCCTTATACATGTGGGTGGAGGCTATCAATACTGCTATATATTTCATTAATAAAGTCCCCTCTACTCCTTTGGGTTGTGGTATTCAAGAGGAAGCATGAACTGGTAAGAAGGTGAGTTATTCTTTTCTCAAAACTTTTTGTTGTGAAGCATTTGCTCACATAGATTCTGAAAATAGAACCAAGCTGGAAGCTAATTCAAAGAAATGTGTAAATGTTGGATATGACATTAATGAATTTGGTTATAGGCTTTGGAATTTTGAAAATCATAAAATTTTAAGAAGTAGGGATGTCATATTCAATGAGAAAGTGTTGTACAAAGATCTGTTGTAGCAAAATGAGAAGAAAGAAGATGATTACGTAGTGCTGGATGATACTCCAAAACATTATGTTCTAGCCATTCCTCATGATGTGCAAAAATAGCAACAACAAATACCACACACACCAATGAATGTTAGATGCTACACAAGGAAAATTAGACCTCCAGAAAGATTTTCTCTCTCTCTTTGTATTCTATTTTACTTACTGATGCTAGTGAACCTGAATGTTATGATGAAGCTATGTAGGTGGATACTAAGATTTAGTGAGAGTCTGCAATTAAAGAAGAAATGGACTCTTTTGTAAAAAACAAGACTTGGGATTTATGAAAATTGCCTATAGGTAAAAGGCTTTACAGAATAAGTGGGTTTACAAGTTGAAAAGAGAGGAAGGAGGTAAGAAAAGATTTAAAGCCAAGTTAGTTGTAAAAAAAATTGCATAGAAAAAAGGAATTGATTTTGATGAAATATTTTCTCCTTTTGTTAAGATGACTTCTATTTGTACTATTTTAAGTATTGTGGCTATTGAAGATTTTCATTTAGAGTAGCTTGATGTTAAAACAACCTTTCTTCATCGTGATTTGGATGAAGAAATATATATGCCTCAACCATGGGGATTTGAGGTCAAAGGTAAGGAGAACTTAGTGTGCAAATTGAAGAAAAGTTTATATGGCTTGAAGCAAGCACCTCAACAATGGTATCTAAAATTTGATAGTTTAATGCATGAGCATGGATATCGCAGGTGTCATTTAGATCATTGTGTTTATTTTAAGAGGTTGGATATATGACAATTACATTATTTTATGTTTATATGTTGATGATATGCTTGTAGCTGGGTCTAACATGGATCATATTAAGGAGCTGAAATGCTAGTTAGCATATGCATTTTCTATGAAGGATTTGGGGGCAAAATAACAAATCCTTGGTATGAAGATTTTCAGAGATAGGTGATGCGGGAGCATCTTGACCCTTCATACATTATGATGAATTGCATAATATTGTAATATTTAAGTCATTTAGATTCCATATAACCATGTTGAAAAAAATGATTAAAATTTGTAACTTTGCATTTTGATGCATTAAAAAGTAGAAAAAAAAATACATTTTCATTGTAATGGGAGTGCTTCAAAAAAGCATTGAAAAATGTAAAAGGGTTAAAAGATTGTGTTGGGTTGGTTAAAAAGGTGGTTGGGAAGTTGTAAACCACCAAAGCCACTTTAAAATCATTTTATTGGTCATTCCAAATAGAGAGGGGTGAATGAGAATTATTATTATTATTTTTTTTGAAGCAATTGGTTTTCAAGAATTTGCCATTTTGATTGGTTTTAACTATTTTAGTGCTGGTTCCAGGTCTTGTACGGCCACGTAAATCCTAGAACCCTTGTATTTTCTATATATTTGAAGATTAGAATGAATAATATTCTCTCTCCTTTTGGTTTGAAACAATTTTATTAAGTTTTGAAGAAGTTAAGCTAGTTTTGGTAAAAGTGGTCATTTGCAGATTTGAGGATGCCCAGCTACAGTCAGATTTATATTTTTGGTACGGGAATATTTGGATGAAAAAGAAGTTCTATTTATATTCATTGGAAATATATATGAATCATCTTTTATTTTCAATTTTTTTGAGTTATTTTCGTTCAGATATGTGTCAGTTATGGTCATTTTAATGAAGACTGGTTTTTAAGGATTTGTTTTGAAGTTACAGGCAATGATTGGTGCTTGTAGAATAGTTTATGAATTGGAAAATTTAATGGATTATATTATCAGAAATTAGAATCATATAGGGTTTATAAAAAATTTGTTTGGTTTCATTTTGAGTCATTTTGAGAAAGTTATTAGATGCCCAAGGAAGGGTTACTGGTTTTACTCCTGATTTATGATAGAGAAAATGGGTTTACATGCAGAGACTATAACGTGTAATAGATTGATTATTTTTGGCTCAGATTTGAATATGTTTTATTATTCCTAATTTGGAATAGATAATCCAAAGGGTTTTGCAAGAAAATGTAAGGATTGAACGTTATGATTCATGTACTCGGGTATAGTAGTCAAACCATGTGAATGGCAAAGTATTGTAAACCAATGTTGGAAAGAGTTTTGTTTTGCCTCATGAGATGTCTAAAAATGGAATTTATTTCATGAATTTTGAAGGAAAAATCATATATCCCAACATTTTTTTTACTACATTGCTTCTATTTACATCAAATTACAATTTGATGTAAATAGAAACGCTGATGTATCTCCTTCCTCGGTCATGGCCACTAAATGTAACTGGAGACACCCCATATCAACACATAGACCCTAAATTTTCCCATTACACTCTCCTTCATTCCATTCCTTCTCAACATCCATGGGATTGATCGAACTTAAATTATACTTAGTTTCTAACTGGACCAACACCCAAACGCATTGGTTGGCTCTGATACCAATTTGATGTAAATAGAAGCAATGTAGTAAACCAAATGTTGGGATACATGATTTTTCCTTGAAAATTCATGAAATAAATTCCATTTTTAGACATCTCATGAGGCAAAACAAAACTCTTTCCAACATTGGTTTACAATACTTTGCCATTCACATGGTCTAACTGCTATACCCAAGTACATAAATCATAACTTTCAATCCTTACATTTTCTTGCAAAACCCTTTGGATTATTTTTTCCAAATTAGGAATACTAAAACATATCCAAAGCTAAGCCAAAAATAATCAATCTATTACACGTTATAGTCTCTGCATGTAAACCCATTTTCTCTGTCATAAATCAGGAGTAAAACCAGTAACCCTTCCTTGGGCATCTAATAACTTTCTCAAAATGACTCCAAATGAAACCAAACCAATTTTCTATAAACCCTATATTCTAGTTTCTGATAATATAGGCCATTAAATTTTCCAATTCATAAACTGTTCTACAAGCACCAATCATTGCCTGTAACTTCAAAACAAATCCTTAAAAACTAGTCTTCATTAAAATGACCATAACTAAGACATATCTAAATGAAAATGACTCAAACAAATTGGAAATAATGCAGCCACTACATTATCAATCGATGCTTTAAAAGCTTAAGAAAACTTATTCTTAATGGTTATTAAGCCTATCGGCTGTTCCATAAAACTGACTCCCCAAATCTCCAAGTTATCAGCTTTTTGGCTTGCTTAAAACAATAAGCATCGATTATGAATCGGTTTCTTTTAGATTCTAGTAAAAAAATTGGATCTCATTTCAATGATTCAACACAAGATTCACAAACCAATTCTTGAATACCGTTACAGACTTAAATAATATTCATAATTAAGATTAATATGACCCAATACATGTATCAATGTAACTTCCTATTCACCATAATATTCCTTCACAAAGAATCAAACCAAAATTAAGAATCAGAACAAAAAAATAGTTCATTTCATCCTAAGAATAGTTCTTTCATAGCCTGATTCCTTATACTACTGAATCATTTATAAAAGATAACCAAAATCCGAATCTTATTCACTCTCATATTATTTGGAAAAAGATATCAAAAGCGGATACTTCATATGAGAGGTCAAACATCATTAACAGAGAACACATAGGATAGAAGTAAGAATATACATTTCATTCAAATGTGAAGATTACATAATATCAGTGGCTCTCTGACTAGAAGCCAAAGAGCCCAAAACTTTTCATGATCTCTGATCAATCTCCCCGGGATCAAATCTATCTCTCCCCTCCTTGATTACCATCATGTCTATTTAAAAGAAATCTCTTGACGGTTACAACTGCTCATCTTCCCGTGTCCTCATATTATTCTCATTCGGCCTTTATGATTTCATATGTAATATATCCCATTTCTTTAATACATTACAGTGAAGAATAATAAATAAACCATTTTCTTAATATGGTGCAATGATATGAAATTTGAAGTTGGAGATGGTGCTTCTGCAGCATATAGGTTATATGAAATCTAAATGACTTAAATATTACAATATTATGCAATTCATCATAATGTATAAAGGGTCAAGATGCTCCCGCATCAATAGGAAGAATAGAAAATTGACACTATCTCAAGTTGATTATGTTGAGAAGGTATTGCAATGTTTCTCTATGGAGAATGCTAAAGCTATTAGGACACCTTTACCTGGTCATTGAATTTGACTAAGGAGATGTGTCCCAAGACACAAGAAGAGGAGGATAAGATGTCCAAGGTACCCTATGCTTTAGCTGTAGGAAGCTTGATGTATGCTATGTACTAGGCTAGATATTGCACATGCAGTGGGAGTTGTTAATAGATATATGAGTCATCTATGAATTGAGCATTGGAATTTAGTCAAATGGATTCTTAGATATTTGAGAGGAACATCCAATAAGTTTTCACACTTTGGGGTCTCTACTACTAATTTTTAGGGCTATGTTGACTTAGATTTGGCAAGGGATATTGATAATAGGTGAAGTGCTACAGGTTATGTCTTTATTATTGGTGGGGCATCCGTGAGCTAGGATTCTAGGTTATAGAAGGTTAATGTGTTATCCACTACAGAGGCTGAGTATGTTGTTACTATAGAGGTAGCCAAGGAGATTATATGGCTTCAATTCTTCTTTGGAGAATTGGGATGTCCTTAGAAGAATAATTATTTGTTTACATATAGTCAGAGTGCCATTTATCTTGCATGGAATTCAGCTCTACATTCAAAGACCAAACACATACAGTTATGGTACTATTTCATTCGGTCAGTTTTGGAAGATGGATAGTTAAAGCTGGACAAGATACATATAGATGACAATACAACAGATATATTTACCAAGGTAGTAATGAGGGAGAAGCTGAACTTGTCTTCAACTTCAATTGGTCTTCTAGACTAAATAGCAATCAATGAACAACACAGTCCAGGGTGGTTTGATCCAGTGGGAGCCCCATGTGGTCACTATATTGCTACAGGATTAGTATCCAAGTGGGAAATTGTTGTTTAGTGTGGAGACTGATCAGTCCCCAAGTGGGAGATTGTTAGATTGTGGTGACTGATCAGAAAAGTATTGTACATACTTCATAAATTCTTTAAGGCTCAGGGCATCACCCCGAAAAAAAAAATTGGGCACTATTTTATCAAGATTTTGTGTCAACATGTAATTATTAATTATAACCCTAAAGTGGTAAAAATACTTGTATAAAAGAGCTTAGGGTTAGGGATTGTTTCATAGTTGTGATACAAAAATTGGTTCTTGTAGTAGTATTGAGCTATAAGGGATTACATATTGTAATCAGGTTGTAATTATTGGATTGTAATAATATTAGACTTACTATTTGGTGGACGTAGCCCAAGGACTGGTTGAACCACTTTAAATCTTGACGTCTTGTGTTCTTTTCTGTGTGATCTATTATTTTCTATTATTGGTTATATTTGCATGTAATTGTTAGTTTTGTCTATGGTTTATTCCTAACACTTGCATTGTCACAATGCTTAAACATTGAGCACTTCATTGTAAAAATGTGATATTCATTGATCTTCAACCCAATCAATGGCTTAAATTTTTTTTTAAAACCCTCTTACCCTTAGCCATGATCAAATCAAAATGTAATAGTTGTTAATCTTTTATGACATATTCTTTCTGAAGTCCACCATATCTCAGATCCCCACCACATACATGAGTCTTACTATCGCTATGTCAATATAAGTAAAGTTTACACATCTTCTCAGAGTGATAACATGACAACCCTTGATCTGATTGAGATCCAATGAACCACAATATTCTTCAACTACAACATATTGATGACCCCACTAGACACATGTCAGGAATGTTTCCTTTTTGCACTGATTAAAACTCTCGCATTTCCTAATAGCAAAAAAGCTATTATCATGGATTCAACCCAGATTGGATTTCTATAAAACAATTTGTAGTATGGGTCCACCATTGGAAAACAACCATCAAAATTTTGAAGTTTCAAAGGGTCTGAATTAATTAATTCTCATGACAAAGGGATAAAATAGAACACAAAAAATGCCTAGGATATAACATTGTCTAATAAGATCATTCCCTTTATCAAATAATACCCTAGAGTGAAAGGTTCAAAAATAAAACAAGGGTAAACCTTCTCTTCATCATTTAGGGCTTTAGACAACAATTTCTTGCCTTTTTTTTTTTTGAAAATGAGACTATTGCAAACAAGTCTTTCAAATCCATATTTAATAAGAGATCACTAAACTAAAACAGCAACAAACCACTAGACCAACAAGATAGAAACACACTCTATTCAACTTATACAAAATTTACAAGCCTGACTATTGCTCATGGAAAAAGAAGATACCTCTTAATTAAACTATCTCTTTAGGAACTATCCATGAATTTGTAGCTCAAGAAGGTCACCGGAAAGTTCCTTAAGATTATATGAATCTTCACCCCACTTGTCATGAATTAGATAAGGGCCTAACCAAATTGGGTAAAAATTCCCATGTTTTCCCTTATCCCCAAGTCTTGCATTCCATAGTAATACCATGTCATCTACTTTGAATTTTCTCTCTATTGTCCTTTGTCAAATAAGTGTTTCATTTGCTACTATAATTTGGCATTTCTTGTAGATGCTTCTCTTCTATGTTCATTCAATCCTATGAGCTCATCTATTCTTTCATGCATATCATCAATAATATTTTCATCATATTCTTGGATAAAATTGTATAAAATCATCAGATTATTTTGTAAAAACCTTACTTTAATCCCATATGCCAAGTCAAAAGGTGCTAGTCCAATGGCTTTCTTTACTATCACCCTATCTACCCAAACTGCTAAAGAAATTTAGAGTTTCATGCCTTCTTATTCTCATCTAGAATCCTTTTGATAATCTTCAACAGACTTTTATTTATGGATTCTACCTGCCCATTTATCTAAGGATGATAAAGAGAAGAAGTAGACCTAGTAGTAACATATTTGTCATAGAATTGTATAAATTCATCAGATCTAAAACACATTTCATTATCTATCACAATTTTTTTTGGGCACTAAAACCTTGTAATAATGTTGCTCAGCAAAAAATTATTCACAACTTTACTAGTTTTTTGTCTAGTTGGGATAGCATCTACCCATTTTTTGAAATAATTAGTAGCTACAAGGATCCATGAATAATCACTACTTGATTTATTTGCTATCTCTCGTATAAAATCAATTCCCCATTGCTGAAAAGGTGTTTGAACCTTTATTGGCCTTAATTGGGTGTTCTAACAAGGATCACACTTCCTAACCAAATGATGAGCATCTTTGAATGATCTTCACCACCAAAACCCACCCTCATTACTTTTTGGGCTATTGTCTTAGTCATGTAATGTCCTCTACAAACTCCACTATGCATTTCATTTAGGATCTTAGTTGATTCCTCCTAGTCCACACATTTGAGTAACACTCCTTCAAGATCTATCTACCAGATTTTATCATCTATAATAATGTTCTTTATTGCTTGTAGTTTTAATGATTGCTTTTCATTATCATTCATGCTAGGTGGAGTATCCATGTGTTGCAAGTAATGAGTAACATCCTTGTACCACTCACATTGCTTTGTATCACAAGTATAACGGTCATGTTCTTCATCTATAAGATTAATTTGGTTAGCATCTAGGTCAGATTGTGCCATTAGCTTTGCTAATTCTTGGCCTCTTACTAATTTTGTGATTTGAACATCTATGTTGAACTCTTGGATTTTATTTACCCACCTACACCATCTGGTAGACACTTCTTGTTGAAATTAGATATCTTTGACAACAACACTTGGAATAAAGGCTATAAAAGTGGCTCCAACCAAGTAGCATTTGAAAGCCTTATCTACCTTTACTAATTCATATGCTTTTTTCTCACTTATGTCATATTTAAACTCTGCATCTCGAAGTGATTCACTAAAGAATGCAATGGGTTGTTCAAAACCCTCTTCATTATTTTGAAGCAAAAGTGGTGCAATAGTATGAAAATAAGAAAATGCAAAAACATGCATGGGTATAATCTAGAGTCCTCAATATAGGTACATTCTTGATTGACTCTTGCTCTCTTTTTGAGCATCTTGGAGATTGGCCTACTAATCTCTGAAAAAATTTATTATGAATCTTCTCAAGAAGTTAACTTGCCCAAAAAATGACTAGATTCCTTTAACATTCTTAGGTTTGGGGACTTTATCAATAGATGCAACTCTTTCTGGATCAATTTTCACCCCATCCTTGGACACTAAATGACCAAGAAGTTTTCCCTCTATAACTCCAAATGTGCATTTTCTTAGATTCAAGGAAACTCCATACTCTAGGACTTTTATGAAGATTTTCTCCAAATGCTTACAAGTTTCTTCTATCTTTTTGGAATAAATAGTTAGGTCAACTTGGTACACTACCATGAATTTGTCTATATAATTAGGAAAACCAACATCCATGTCTCTTTGGAAATTTTCCTCTACATTAATCAAACCAAAAGGCATTTTGACATACACATAAGCTCCTCATGGTGTTGTAAAAGCCATTTTATATTGTTCAACCTCATCAACCAATACTTGATTATAACCTAAAAAACCATCCATCATTGACATCAATTCTAAACCTGTCACCTTTTGCAACATAGCCTCCATGTTGGGTAAACCATAGTTTTCCTTTAGGGAGTAAATATTAAGATTCCTAAAATCCACACATAGTCTGATATCTCCATTTTTCTTTCTGACTGGTACCAAGTTTGAAACCCAAGTAGAATGTCTGGTGGGTTTAATGATACCTCCATCTCTAAGTTTCATTAACTCTTCCTACATTTTTGGGGCCTGGGTGGGGTTTACAAGTATTTTTTTCTACCTAAATGGCTTGACATTATCTTTGAGAGGAATAACATTCTTGAACAAGTCCTCTCGATATGCCTTTATATCATCACAAGACCAAGCAAATACATGCCTAAATTTTTTCAATAAGTCAATCAATGATTTTCTTATAGTAGGGGACAAAGTCCTGCCTATGTACACCTTCTTTAGGGATTCAACAGCTCCAAGATTAATCTCTTCCATCTCTTCAAGATTTTTATCTTTCATTTCTAATTGGACTCTATCTTGATTATCAAAAACACTCTCCAACACCGCCAATCCCTTAGGAACTTTGTTTTTAATTGCAAAATTTATTGACAAAAAATGGTATCCTTCCCATTTATAGTTTCAACAAAGGCACTACAATCTAATTCCTAGCCATGATACTTATCTTCATTCAAAATCAATTTCAAAATGTCTTTTTCATCTTTAAATACTTGCTAATTTTCTATGTTATCAGGAATAGAGGGCATGTTTTATACTTCAATATTTGAGATTCTAGGGAAAGACATCATCAAAATGAATAGCTACATTGGTAAGAAGATCATCCATTTTGTTATTTTTTCTTTCCATCCAAGTTATCCTAAATGCATCAAATGCTTCAATTTCATCCCAAACACCATTTCTATATTGTTTCAACCTTTTTTTCTTAGATGCATAAGTTTGCCTAATTTGTGACACTACCAATTCAAAATGACCAATTACATGTAACTTCTTAATTCTAGGTCTAGAAGCAAGTTTTAACCCTAGGAGGAGTGCTTCATATTATTATATGTCATTGATACATATAAAATTCAATATGAAGGAATATCTAAATGTATTCTTTTCTAGTGACACAAAAAACACTCCAACCCCTGATTCTTCTTTAGAATCAACACCATCAAAATACATAACCAAAAATCCTTGTGAATCAGAATACCTAGTTACTTCTTGTGAAATTAATGGGAATGGCTTCTTAGTTTCTAAAATAGTTATTTCAGCTCTAAAATAATTTACATTAGTATCAAAAAAGCATGTGGCATTGTTGTCTGTATTGTCCTCAATCATATGGGTAACTCTAGGCTCCCTATTGACTTTGATGGCTTTGTCACCTATGTGGAAAGTAGAAAAAGATAGGTCACATTATAGGCTTCCTCCCATTGCAATAGTCTATTTCCTTGATAGTAACATGTCATATTGGGGAGGAATATCAACTACCAAAATACTCTTGGTTAAATCAATGTATGTGTATGCAGCTAGTTTATATGGTAATCCATTGATAGTACCTATGAAAGGGATTTACCTTGCATCAATGACATGAAATATACCCTATTTGGTGTCTACTTTAAACCCAAGGGACTCCATGATTTTGAAGAGCATGACAGTGTTTGAGGCTCCTGAATCAATCTACTATTCTTTATAGTCTTTCCATTTACAATTAGACTAAGAAAGAAAGTGTCAATGTTTTCTATGTATGCTACTGATGGATTATCCAAGTACATTGGGGGTATCTAAGATATCACTCCTTTATCTTCCTTTTCTTTTGGTGTGACTTGTACCCCTTTTCTTAATAATGAATCACTCTTAAAGACATTATTATTCCCAATTCCTCCCAACCAAGAGAGGGATTTGCTTTTATGCTCTTTTATCCTTAACATCAGATAGAGGAACCTTTATAGTAATTTGTGACAACATAGTTATCATATCAACAGGATCATAAATGAGAGGTTTACTTGAATTACCTTTTTTATCATGTACTTGAGTAGCAAAATCTCAACTTGTTTGACAACATCAACCTTTAGCTTCTTTTCTTTTGCATTTGTCTTGATTGTATCTACATTTTGGGTTTGCACCTTCTTCTTAGGTTCACATTTCTTAGCTTTAATATCTTTGACCTAGACAATCATTTGACCTTTTTCTTTTTTGTCTTCATTCATTTTGTGGGTTACATCCTTGATGAAGATGCCTAAAGCTTTGCCAACAACAT
The DNA here is from genome assembly GCA_028749045.1 of Cupressus sempervirens. Lineage (NCBI taxonomy): Eukaryota > Viridiplantae > Streptophyta > Pinopsida > Cupressales > Cupressaceae > Cupressus > Cupressus sempervirens. The sequence continues at coordinate 650,645,418 of CM053789.1, read as the reverse complement.
TATTTACTATTTTATTTCTCAAGTTGTAAGTACTATGAACTTGAGCAACTATTTCTGTAGTTATCCTATCAATATCTTCCTTAGATGGTTTTCTCAAATTCATGTGTCCAACCACTGAGGTCATGTTTAATGCTTTGTAATCAATTTCTCTTTCTTCATTGGAAAATATTTTCTAATTATAGACCTAATATACATCTTGTTGATTGCTTATATCCATTTCATATTCTTCAATATCAAATTCTTCACAATCATCATAGGAATTGGGCATATTGTAGGCTACATCATCATGACTCTTCTCTTCCTCCCTTTCTTTGGATTGTGTTTGTTGGGATGTAGAAAATGATTGACCTATGAAACAATAATTAGAAGAATAAGAGGACTAGAAAACCACACACCAAGACATTCCCTTAGCCATATCTATAGATTTCCTCTCTAATGGATCTAGTATACTCTTCTCATTTTCATTTTTCATAGGGTCATTTATAGGTTTACCATCCTTCCACTATGTATTGTAGGGATAATTTTTCAATCTGGTTTTCCTATTGAATTTGTTGTTAAACTATGGATTTTCACTAGTATTAAGCTTATTTAGATTGTTAACTGGAGGTTTCAAGTTCTTCAATAAATTCAACACTTGATCTATCTTGTCTTCCTTAGGCTTCTTAGTTGTACCAGGCTTATCTCCTTTTTTCTTGTTCCCCCTAGGATTAAATAACTTAGGATCATCCCTTCTTCCTAACTTCCTACATTCTCTCCTATTATTTTGAATATTTACAACTATCTTAAAATCATCCCTTAATGTCTTAGGATCCTTGTCTCTCAGTATGTATGATATTTTACTATCAAAGGCAATAAAGTAAGTAGTCAAGCACACATTCTCACCTAATCTCATGACTTGGAATATATTATACATCCCATTTTGAAATATAACATTGGAATCAAAAGTGGATTCATTTTTATTTTTCTTTATATTATTAAATCCATTCAAGACAAAGCTAGCATTAGTGTTGTCTCCATATTGTTTTTTGAAACACTTTTCTAAATCATCCGATGAACCAATATTGTCATTAGGGAGTCTCTTAAACCAAATCATAGCATCTTATGTGAGTGTGTTCACAAATAGCTTCGTAACAACATCTTAATGTTCAACCTCATAATCATTCAACATATCCATAAACTTTCTAAGGTGTTCCTCACCACTAATGACATTATTTCTAGAAAACTTTTTGACTTTATCCCTTAATTCATTTGGGATGGGATGGGGGAAACCAAGGATACCTACAAAAGACATTTACTTATATATTTCCATGTATGTGGGCCTTTTCTAAGATCCTAAGATATTGGAAGAACTAGGTCCAGCAACATTGGTTTGTACATAGGTTTTTCCTTGTTGTACTTTAGTTAGCTGACCAATTGCGGTGGAAGAAGAAGATAGTACCGAATGAGAAATCCTTTGATTACTTATTATAGGACCACATATGGGATTAGAAGACATACATTGTGAAGCCTAGTTTTGCCCTATTATTAGACCAGAGTTGGATTTCAAGAATTGGATTTTTCTTTTATTTTTGCTACTTGAGCTTCATTTTCAACTTTCTCCAATTACTTTTCTTGATCTTTTGTTTCCTTCTTAGCCCTTTCCATCTCTAAATCAATTTTGGAGACACCAAAACTTTTAGAATCAATAGTAGGTACATTGATTTGAATACCAACAACATTTTTCTTCCCTTTATCAACATTTCTAATAGTGATATCTATTACATTCTCTTCAAGGGGTTTATAAGGTTGGAATTGGGAAATAAAAGGTCCTTCCTTCTCATGCAGGGCATGTTCTTGATCTTGAACCCTAGACCTCCTTTCTCCAATATCTCCAAATATATATGAATGTAGGTTGAAGATTTCTCCTCCAACTTCCTAATTTGCTCTTTAAACACCTCCATTCTCCTGAGTAGACTTTCCCTTTCTATAATGGAATTCATGGTGATTAATTCCATCTCCTTTTCCAAACATATGCATTTGGAATTCTCCTCTACAACCTTCTTCCTAAGTACTTCAATTTCAGATCGTGATTTCTCAAGATCTGCTAAAGTAGTCTTTGAATCTATAGGGTCACTAAGATCAATAAGGTTCCTCTCCACAAACGGAATTTACCCAATATTTTACCTATTATCTAGGGTTTTTTTATATTTCTAGTATTGATCTACTTCTTTAGACATATTTGGTTTGAAGGTAGTATCTTCAATAGAAGAGTTAGTCTTATCCTGGTATAATCTCTCCTCTTGCAAGGGAGTAGTGAAGAATTCACCTCGAAGTCTTGTATTCTTAGATTCAAAATTCAAATATGAGGATTCTCTTTCTATTACATATTGATATTGATAATGGTTTATTATGTTATCTTGGGGTTTCCATGTGTGGCTAGAATCTCCTTTCTTCCTAGGCAAGTTCTTTCTACCAGCTTGGGGTAGCTCTATGTATAAAGGGATCTCTAGGTTTTCTTTCTCATATGATTTTGTGTTTCTCCTTTTATCAACCATTTCAAAAAATATTTTTAAAAATATCACTAGCTACCAAGCCTCTGACCAAATCAACACCCACTAAGAGGAAATACTTAAATATGAATGAAAATGAGAAAATGTCACAAGAATATGATTTTGAATATAGATTTGACACATGGAACCAATAGAAAGTAAATTCATTGTCACAATACAATTTGGGATAAGGAAAAATCTAAACATGAAAGATTTTGAATTTTGTAACCTTTTCTACACCAAGGGATATACTCTGTCATGAGAACAAGACACTACTCTAACACATGACCTATCACCATTTGAAATGAAACTCATGGCATGTGTTTCCCCAACAGAGTAGCCATTTTGTTGTCTCTTGATTTGAAAAGATTTTAACTACCTTTTTTTAATGCAAAGGATACTTAGGAGACAACCATAAACATAATGGGTATTCCAAAAGAAAATCAATAGGGCCAACTATTAAGACTGCTTCAGTCTTCTTCCCTTTGAACTCTGCAAAATTTAGGCGGGTATACCTTGGAATTTATGAGTATTCAAAATATTTATCATTTATTGAGATGAATCCCTTAATAATAGATTAATTCCTATGATTCTTCTAATTTAATGATTGAAAAAGGGATGCAAGATGGCAAACTCCTCAAACCCTAATAATCCTTAAATCACATGTAGGCTATACTTTCCAACTTAGAACAATGAAATTTAAAGATTTTGATTGATTAATTTGGCACTATATAGTCGATCTTGATTTTACCAATTCAAAAATATGATTAGTTTCTTATCCATTGGGTTGTTACCCAAAAAATTTTGACACACAAAACTAGATCTATCCTATCACTTTGTGAAAAGGAGAACTCAGTCTAAAATCTCATTCTTATCATGATCTTCTCTAAACAACTTTCAATTATCCCAAATTCATATAAAGCATTTACAGAATCTATTAGATTATCAACAAAACATGAACTAAGATATAATCTAAAGTGAATTATAATTGAAATTCAATAGACATTATCATCAAATTCTAGAAAATCAAAAGCAACTCTAGAAGAGACAAGATCTAGATTGGGTAACTAGCTAGTAAATGCTTTTGTATTATCTTCTTTAAAAATATATAATTAGGGAGAAGTTGTACTCCAACCTTCCTAATCGTTGTTTTCTATTCTTCTAGCGTTATTTTGCAAAACTCTTGCATTATTTCTTCTTTTATCTCATCTTTGACCATAGAGTCCCCTTTATTAGGTTTCTTTTCTTGACTTTTCTGACATCTTTCCTCAAAATTAGAAATATTAAATCTCCAAGAAAATTGAAAGAATGCTCTAGAATTCATAAAATTGTTATCTAATAAAAATTTATGAGAATCTTGTTCAATAATAGGGTCTAGTTCTTTACCTTTGAAGTCACTCGCACTCAAGTCCATGCTTGGCATAGGAGGATCCTTCAATATCCTTTCTTCAAATTAAGAAGTAACAAAAACATCACCTTGTTTTTATAATTTTTCCAATTTTTTAGATGTGAGTTGCTCATTATGAAGACAAAGAGGTCACTGAGATGGTTTATACATCTAACTTTTAGAAGTAGCAATTTCTCCAATTTTTTGCTTCTTGGATGCATGCTCAAATGAATATATCTCATATGAATGGATTTTTTGTGCTAAGGAAGAGGGCACATTGATGTCACTAATCTCTTTTCCTTTCTTATTAAGCTCCTCTTCCATATTGACTACACCATACCCTGATCTTTTATAGATGAGTCTTGGGTTCATAGTAGGAGTAAAAGCTAACCTCTACATGACCTCTCTGAAGTGATCAAGATATTTTTTGTTTAAGAGTTCCTTCTTTTCATTCAACGTATCTCTAATCTCAGCAAATAATGGCATCAATGTATTTACCTTACCACCTACAATCTTAGCATATGCTAATGAACTATAATATTTATAAAATGAATTTACAAACTCAAGGACCTTGAAATAAGCCCTACATTTCTCCTTTTTAGTCTCTTTTTCCTATAAGGTAAACTCATTCCTTATGATGTCCTCAAGATAGTAGAATCTATGGTCATGGTTCTTTTCCTTTGTTCTCTTTTTGAACATTTCATAGAATCCCCTAGGGTCAGAAAATCTGGCATGAGATGTTGCCATCTTATAAGGATCTAAGAATTTATACAAGAAAATCCATCCACCTTTTGTAATTATAAATTGATGGAAAATAGTACATATGGGAAAAATTGTACCCCTAGACCTTCTTTATAACTCAACTTCCTCTGAACCTCTAATTTGCTAAAAAATATCTACCAAGCCCTCCTACAAAGGCACTTTGTATGGTAAAACATGAGGGGTTCCTCAGTACCCATATACTTTGAAAATAGTGGAAATTGGATAAGGAATTATATCAACTCAATTGTGGGAGACCTTTAATCCAGTAGTGGACTCCATGGGTCTAATAAACTCCAACAACAATTTTGGAATCCTTGGGTTATCACTAAACAATAATACCCTCAACTTTGATGCAAAATATCTATCAAATCTGAAAGTGTTGGCCTCATTCACATCCCATGACATGTCTACACTCTATAACATGTTCTCACATCATAATTGGATAGGTAGAGCTTCTCCCTCATATTATTTTGTTAATTGCATCTATTCTTTGAAATAGGTGGCTCCCTTGAAAAGGAACTTGTGCATTAGTATTGAGTACCATCCAAAAGTTTTATCCACTCCACCTTTGCAATTCTAATTAATCCATTATGGATTTCATCAACTAAAAATGAGGGAAAATAAAAAATAACATCAACCCCAAAATAAGAAATCTACACCATCATATACATAAATCTAATAGGCATATCACTTTGTTCATCTTTAACCCTACACAAAGATATGTATATATCCAAAGCACAAGAATTAAAAAAATTCTTTCTTAAAAGGCTCTGGGGTTGAAGTTGTAACCAAAGTTGTAGTTCCAAATGCTGCTATATTTTCCCTCAAAGGTCCTTGTCTGATGTAAATCCTTTGGGGCTCATATCTTCTCTCCAATTTTTGAAAATCAATAGTTGCATGGTATTCAGTAAATGGATCCATTCCAAAAATCTTGTTGATTTCCTTGAGTCTTATTTTTACAAGGCAATCCCTATGCCTCACACACAATTAGTAAATAGATGATACATCCTTGAAACCAAATTCAAGAGGTCTAAATCCATAAAAACTCCAGGTACCACCAATTTTCTAAGATCAAAGTTCCATACAGAGCAAAAATATTTCTTTCTGAAAACCACTTCTTAAAAATGTGTAACCTGCTCTTGGTTGCCACTGTATCCTAGGTCCAATTGCACCTATCATATAAAACCTTCACAAGCTTAAATCATGGAGTGATAGGGGCCAACCTTTTTGTTTGTGCTACATCAATTGTTGACCAACTCAATTTCTCAAGGAAGTCATAATGAACATTCCTTTGTTGGTAATCTACCATTCTAGAAAAGTCTTGTTTGGGAGGCATATTTATGAAAGTTGGAAATTTCACAGCAAATTTCTTTATCAAGATGGAGACAAGAAATTACTAAAATACTCTCACTATTTCCTCATTGAAGCAAGTCACAATCTTCTTAGATCTGAATTCCCTTCTCCTTTCGCTCTTTTTTGGTGTTCAATCATTCTTTTATAGAATAGAATGTGATGCATACAATCTATTTTCAGATTATACCAACATGAGGAAACTTAATTCATCATTAACATGTTGTAGGGAATGGTTATGTATACTTTGTAGGTGATTTTGAAAATATACCATTGATTCACAACATATCTGATGGTCACAATTGAATTCTATTACTGAAACATCATTATGCAAGCTGATGTAGTAGTCAAACCAATCATAAATTTCCAACTAGAGTATGATATATCTTGTTTAAGTCCTTATTATACTTGCTAGAAACTAGGGATACATGGTGTGATGTCACTTTATCACTATGATTAAAAACCCTTCATGTTGTAATAGCGACAAAGTGATGTCTGTAGATCTATTTTGCATTGAATGGCTTAGATAAAACCTTTTTCTTTCAGTGCTTTACATGATAGTTGGTTTACCAACAAAATGTGGCATCAAGTCACATAGTCACATTAGTTAAAAACCTTGTATTTTCAATAGTGATGGAGTGATGTCCATTGATCTATTTCTATCCAATAGTTGAGATGTCTTCTTATGCTCCATACAATAGAGCCCACAAGAGATACGTGTCACATTCTCACATTGTATAAACACCTAGCACTTTTCCATAGTGATAATATGATGACCATTGGTTGGCTTTTGATCCGATAGCTCAAAGGAATCATATCTAACTTTTCTTTCATGGTCCACCATAACAAGTGGCTTCTAGTCATGTTGTCACATTAAATAAACATCATGTCTCTTTTCATGCCAAACATATGACAATCATTGATCTAGGAAAGATCAATGGTGTGAGAAAAAACATCTCCACTATAGGATATGGCCCACTTAGTACATGTGTCATGCTCTCACATCATCACAATGTTTAAACACCAAGAACTTTATAATGCCCCGCTCAAAGATCCTTGGAAACAAGGATGAAATACAAGCCAATAATTTATTTATTTTTACAAGTATGAATGCACATGACAACATCATACAGGGATCACAATGATTGCAACGGAAGACTTCGCCACAATCTCGGCAACCGAACTGACACAAGCAAAAAAAAGCCAACAACAACCATGCACAAGATGAGGCCTCAAGAAATGACCACTCATCAACAAAACACCAAGTTGGGGTAGAATGTAGAAACTTGAAATTTGGCTAAGCTTAAAATCCTGAAGCCTTGAAAATTGGCTAAGTATGGATTTTTGAAGCCCTAAAATTTCCTAGAATCCTTACCTTATCTTTGAGAGGTCTAAAACCTATCTCAAAATATTTGTCGCATATATTAAAATATATCTTAAGTATAAGAGAAATTAAATATACTTCAACTTATACTTAAACGATATATTTTAAACCCCGAAGAATGAACTACGAAAAGACACAACTAAAATTCAAATTGCACTGCCAAGGGATTGAAGAACACTTAAGAGGGTACCCTAAACCATCCCTGACAAGTTCAGATCAGACCAAAAAGTGCCCGCTTCCCACCTGCGCATGTTTCATAAAAATCGTGTGACACTTTATTAGCACTGTGCGATACTTTACTAGTGTCGTACAACATTTCTCCAGAAGGAGGGTGACACAATCAGGGGTTGGGCGATACTTCTCCAAAGGGCGTGTGATATTGGAAGTGTATCGTACGACATTTCTTTTGAGGGTGTGCGATACTTTAAAGTATCACACAAAATTCCTCAAATGGGCGTGTGACACTATATTGTATCGCACCATGCTGACACATGGTTGCCCAAGGAAAAAGCAAGAAAACTCTAAGGACAAACAAAAAGCTAAAACATAGATAAAAACCCCCACATCAAGGAGTACCAAATCCACATAGATTGAGGAGAAAACACTCGAGTGCATAATCAACAAGATGCCAAGATCAAGAAGGAGATACAACTATCCATCTAAAAACTACAATAGAAAAGAACATACTGAAAGCAACATCATAGTGAACAAAAGCAACATCGCAATGTACAGAGATAATATCACAATTACAAAACAACCAAATTAAGTACGTGGCTTCTCCCAACTATCAATAGCATCATAAGACCATCATGGATCCTAGCCATCCCCTGTGCATAACATCCCAAGCCACCGACAAAATTGTCAGTACTATCATAATAGGGACGTCACTACTAAAATATGCAACAATATACGCATAAGGAATCTAACATGCTAGTAGAAAAGCATAAGATAATCCTATAATAGATAACATTACCTATCACAGGCTAAACATCAATAAGCAATAGATATGCTACTACAGCAATTCACATCATCTAATCATATGTTAAACATCATAATATGGGAATGTGTCAAGTAAACTAACATTATCTAAACATAATATCCAAGCATTTTGATGAAAGCATAAATCACAAGTAAGCATACTCTGGAACCTAAAGTACCAAGTGAAAACATCTAGCAATGGTCACACTAGGACAAAAGACTATCTTTGAACACTGGTTCGTAGTAGTGGTGAAGGTAGTTATGCCTCCCAACCACATAGCACCTGTAGGTCCACACCTGCCATGCTGATGGAAATAATGATCCAACCACAAACACACAAAAATAACATCGATGGCTAACACTCACGTCAAATAGTAAGATGGTTGCAACCAATAACTTGAGACAATGGAAGGAGTACAACTCCTGGTCAAACACTCAATAGGATACTAAGTAGGGGCTGACATCATGGAGAGTTGCTTGGCATCGACAAGCCCAAGCTCAGATTATGCATTTTAACTCCTCAACGGAGGGCCCCGCACACACATTTTATTATCTTAAGTTTTATTACCAATCACACAATTTCTTTAATTATCACTTATTTAAAACTTCCTCTGCCAACCCTATGGGACTGAGGTCACCAGGTTGCAAGATAGAAGCCCCCTCCATATGCTACCCTACCCTACCCATGCTCATCCTACAAAAAGTGCACATGGGCATGCATACTCCCATCCCAACCCCAATGATCATAACTTTTGGAAGAACCACGGAAGATTGGGCCTCACAAGTCACTTGACAAATGTACTCGCACATACTCATGTGTGGCGCACCACCATCACGAAGATCAAAACACAAGGACAGGAATGAGAACACAATGCAAAGAAAACACCCAACTAAAAGCAACACAGGAAGGATGGATTCTACACAAAACCCAAAGCCAATAAAATCATACATCATGAAATCACTCAACCGGCCTCAATCTTTGAGTATGGATTCTACACGAATCCCAATGATGCAACAAGACCAAACATCATGAACTTACTCAACTGGCCTCAATTCAAGAGTATGGATTCTACATGAATCCTAGCACTCATGAAACAAAAGCAAAGGTCTAAAAGAAACAATAACACCAGGTATAAAATCACTCAACTGAACACAACATCGAGAGTACGGATGCAACACATATCCCAATGCAATATAAAAGTGCAATAGTGGTCTGATTGATATCCAAATAGATCATCAAGGTCCATGACCCACATTGTGTCAAGAAAACTTGAGAAAACAAGGTGGCATGCCAAATAAGGTAAAAACCTCAAATTTTGGAAAAATTGTAAAATTAAAACCCATTTGGCCTTTGAGCACAAAAACCCCAAAAATCCAAAAATAAATAAAATTAGACACCATATGCAAAAATGGCCAGCATAACGGTGCAAAACCCCAAACCCTCATCTCGAAAAATAGGCAAATGTTTGTACCTACCCAACTTGGTAGAACTAACATACAAAAATGGAGGGGAACACTAGTTCTCAACCTCCAAACAAATGGCTACCAAAAATAGAAGTAGAAACATAGCAGAAACAGTAAAATAGGAAAGCCCTAGCTCACAACTAAAAGGGCAAAATGAAAATCTAAACCATAAAATAAATATCTAATAGAAGTAGTTGAAAATCGTGGCAATCCAAGGTTTCCTTGAGCTGGATCCAACGAGCCCAACCTTGTGATGATCCTACACCCATAGCTCCCACAACAAACAAAACAATAAATCCTCATGAAGAGGATTTTGGGTTTTACTCTCCAACTTTCTAATTCAAAAGTGAGAAGTGAGGAATTAAATTCCTCTTTGGATATTTATTCACTTTTTGAGTGAATAATCGATTAGGGAAAATAACCAACCAACCTAGTTAAACCCCGAATCGACCCAAATGAAAATAGGCTATTCCTAGAAATAAGAATTCATCTATGGAAAAGCTACCAAAAATTAAAATAAATCAATTAAAAGGCCCAAAAACCCAAAAACACATAAATCTCCTTAATAACTTTCGCGACAATGCGAACCTCTAAATGCACAGACATGCTTACTAGTCTAATCACATAATGCGAATGAGTTCGGATTTAATAATCACCAAAAGGTTTAATTAAATAATTAAAATAAGGATATGTCGACCATACAAGGATGAAATTGGTAAAATATGAATGGCTGAATCACTAACTCCATGTGTCACTGCCAGGGATATAAATCCTGCAAACTAAACAACATGATCAAGTGCAATTGCATCTAATAACATAGCTGAAGAAATAAATGCATTAAATCACCTAGTTTAACCATTTATTTAATTATATTAAAATAATCTATTTACATCACTCACATTCGCATAAAGTATAACAATGCAGGAATGAAGTAAATAACCATAGCATTAAATCCATCACCTAACATAATCAGAGGTAAGTCCAAATACCCAATAACCAAATATCATCATAAAACACACTGTCATCTCAAAATGGCATCATCGTGCAATATGATCAACTGAACAACATAGTAGTCTAACATCTATGATATTGAAACCAAAGTATAACATCTGATCCTTAGGTCCTCTCCAATGTAAACATAACATGAGTAACAAATATCTCTCTACTCAGAAATATAACAAGGTAAATGTCTGCAACACATAACCAAATAATCCAAAATGAACAATCCATTCTAATTACTTAAGCATTTAATAATGATTGTTTAAACAACATTAATAAGGAACTTAAAACACATGAGCAAACACAGTAATAAACATGACTACCCATTGGTAAAGGAACCTAGTCCAGAGTAGCATGGTAATAGTACACAGTGCAATCTCTGCACACATCTCAGGGTAATCATAGAACAACCTCATGATACCACATCGATCTTGGTAAGCATTGGCACAAACCTCAGTGAACCATAAATCAAATCATAATCTCATAAATTAGTCAAAGCATAAATAGAGCAACTGATACAGAAACATAAATCCAAACACCTCAACGGTGTAGGCCACTCATGGTCACAATCATGATCTAACACAACAAAAGATCAACAAGGTTGCATCCATCATAATGACTTACAGAAGTCAAATGGGAGAGGCACTACACACTTCTTTGTAGTGACAATGTGATATTCATTGATCTTCAACCCAATCAATGGCTTAAAAAAACTTTAAAACCATCTTACCCTTTGCCATGATCAAATCAGACTATGATACTTGTTAATCTTTGATGATGTCTTTCTGATGTCCATCAACTCCTAGCATCCCACTGGATATATGTGTCTTACTCTTTCTTTGTCACTATAAGTAAAGTTCAAACATTTTCTCATAGTGATAACATGAAAACCCTTGATTTGATCAAGGTCTAATGGCCCACAATAATCTTCAGTTGCAGCATGTTGACCCCATTGGACACATGTCAAGAACATTACCTTTTCATAATGATTAAAATTCTCACATCTCCCAATAGAGAAAAATAAATTATCATGGATTCAACTTGGATTAGATAGCTATAGAATAATCGATAGTATGGGTCTACCATAGGCAAAAAATAATCAAAATTTTGAAGTTTCAAAGGGTTTGAATTAATTAATTCTTGTGAAAAAGGGATAAAATAGAACCAAAAAAAAATCCTAGGATATAACATTCTCTAATAAGGTCATTCCCTTTATCAAATAATACCCTAGAATGAAAGGTTAAAAATCAAACAAGGGTAAATCTTCTCTTCATTATTTAGGGTTTTAGACAACAATTTCCCACCTTTTTTTTGAAAATGAGACTGTTGCAAACAAGTCTTTCAAATCTAGATTTAATAAGAGATCAACTCCTAAAAGGGGCCAATAGTATGCACTTTCCTTTCTAAGACATTTTATCTCCCTCTCCCTAATGGCTTCTTTAGAACATGTATGTGTAATAACCCCACTAGGTTATAACTTCTTCAAACACCAAAAATCTTTATATTTCAGTTGTTTGACATTCCGTCAAACACTTTGCAAGCAAGCTCGAATACCACTGTAATAACCCCTATAGGTTATAACTTCTTCAAACACCAAAAATCTTTATACTTCAGTTGTTTGACATTTCGTCAAACACTTTGCAAGCAAGCTCTGATACCATTGTAATGGCCCTCCTCAAATCTGCTCTCAAAAAATGCTGATGAAAGCTCAAGGAATTTCATCAAACAATTCACATGTAAGGGACGTATGACTGATATAGTTTTTCAGCTCGCTTTAAATGACTCTTTTTCAATTTGCATCAATGAGAATCTTGAGCTAGAAGACTCCAAATGGACTACACAATGGCCTAACATGAGTGTGCTACTAATTTTTGACAATATTTAGTGCATATATATGATCTAAGCATGAGAAATGAATATCTATAGCCAACTAGCATTTTTACAAACAGTTGTTGTGCAAACTAACTAGCTGATAAATAATGATATTGTATTGCTTAAATGACACCAGTAACTATTATCTTCTTAATTTGCAATGAAATTTATAATATAATGCTCATGAAATATGGCCAAGACTTTTGGCATTTACATGGATTACAAAATGATAATGCTGGTATAATGCACACTTACAGCTGGAACTTATAACACCCTAAAAAAAACAATACTAATAAAGGAACCTGGTTGTAGATGACTGTAATAATTTTCTTCAATGCTGCCCCTTTTGTTTTGCTTTTTTTATTTGCTTTTTCGAACTACTTTTTTAGACTGCTTTTTCAGCCTACTTTTTTGGTTCCGCTTTTTCAGACTGCTTTTTCGGCCTGCTTTTTTGGTTCCACTTTTTCGGGCTGCTTTTTCGTATCTACTTTTTTTAGACTGCTACCCTATTGAATCTCAAGACCATATCTTTCAATGCCCTCAAGATTTTCAGCTTGAAGGGATTTCGTCCTTCAAACTATTGAGACATGATCTCCAAAAAATTTTCCAATTTCTTTGATTTTCCCAAGCATACTAAAAAGAAGCTCTTCCCTTTCTTTCTCTCTCCCATTGGCTTATACTATTTTCCCACCCAAAAAATCATATATAAGGAGACTTGGAGGCTTCATTTTTATTAAAATCAATTCCAAGATCACAATTTCTTGCTCTCAAGTGAATATTTTTTCCTTTTTACATTCAAGGATTTTGAGTATTCAATATTTTCAAGCATTCAAATAAGGAGATTTCTATTTAGCATTGAAGGATCCTTTGTGAGCATTTAGTCTTCAAGATCTAGCTTATTGTTGGCTATCAAGGGAGGAGATCTGCATTGAAGAATTCATCATCTTCTTCATTAAGGAACTTTTACATCCATGGAACCATGATGTGATTATGGTAGATCCATTGCAAATTATGGAGATTCCCTACATTCATAATTCAAGATCTACAATACATTTACATACAAAATCCTTATTGACAAGGATTTCAAGCAAGGTGAATCCTAACATTTATCCAGTCTTTGAGTCATTTAAATTTACATTTCTTAATTATGGTTATTTCCTTAGCCTAGTGCTTGACCAAGGAAAGCTCTCAACCACAAAACCCACTCTTTTTTTTTGTTTATCTATAGGATACCAGTTAGAGCTTACAGACCTGGAACCTACTTTTCAAGAGCTTTTTGGAGAAGTCAATTTTAAGTCATTAGACAACATCAACCTAGTGGAAGGTCACCTTTCCAAGGAGATCTAGACATTTAGTGCCCTTTTATGGGGAAATTTCTAGGTTTAGTTCCTTTCCATCATTTTATTCTGAGATTCACGGATAGAAACTCAAAAACAGTTCAAGTCTATGAGTTTTGGAGCTAAAATACATCTTCTTCTATAAATTTCAAGGAGAGTCTTTCATATTTTATTTCCTTTCATATATTTACCTTAGATCTATATCTTAATTGGGCTAATTGTATTCACACAACATCTAGATTTACTTTATTTAAGCAATTAGTTCAATTTCATATACACATTATCCTATCAAGGGCCAAAGAGTACATTTACTTGTATTGCATTCCCCTTTATAATTTCAATTTAGCGTTGGCACCCTTCTTCCTTTAGGCTCTAGCTAATCTAATTTGGATCATAAAGGGAATCATATTTAGAAATGTCCCTCTTTTCCTTTCATACATATTTGAATGACTTAGTGGGCCGAAACTATGGAGACCTACAACCTTATTTAAAATATCTCCCTTTTCCCCTAAACAAATGATAGCTATCAACTTATTTGGTAATTTAAACCTAGTTTTTAATAGTTTTAATGGATCACAAGATAAAATATATTGTGTTAGTAATAAGTGAAGCTTGAGTTTTCAACTAGTTTTGTATAGTTTTTAGTTTCTTTCTACTCCACTATGCTTTTTGTTTTTTCCATAGATAGTATTTATTAAAAAATGGTGATCCTAAAGCTAAAACCCTCTATTTTTTATGATAAAAATAATTAGTATAGTGTATTTAAACCTCAACTTGATACTTGAATTCAGATTGACAAATATGCAGGTAGAAATAGGCATAAGCGCTAGCAGACTCTGTTGCATTCCTCAATCTCTTTTGTGTATCTCAATATTATTGAATGGTGAAGAAATTCCATATGAAAAATCATTGAATTCCTAGTGTCATTGTTGTACTTCCCAAGATGTATTAGAATTTTTTTTATTTCTCTTGCAAGAATAACCTTGGTAGACCCTAGAAAAATCTTCATTCAAAAAATAGCAATTTTATACATATTTTCTATTTTAGAGAAAGGAAATTAAGCAACTCACAAAATAGAAAAATATTGGCACTTTGCAGAAGATAGAATGCATAGCTCACAAAAAAGTGATGACTTTTCTATTTTGGGTGTTAACTTTTTGAAGGTCCACGAGATAGCAATTTATCACTATTTTGCTAATGACTAAAAAGGTGAGCTCCAAAATTGTGATTTTGGAGAAACAGTTGAAGAAGCTTTGTGAGATTCCATAAATTCAAAACTTTAGAGATGATTTCAAGATAGATGTGTGAAAAGGACTTCGCAGAGTTTTAAAAGGACAAATCATTAATTTAATAACTTAAAGTACAAGTTGAGTACTCAGAAGATGTGAAAAATTAGACAATTTGTGAGGTGGATATATGTGTGAAAAGTTGAAGATCATTAATGAGGAATAAAATGAATTATTTTCCTTGGCAAAAATGAGTCCTTTCATATTAAGAATTTGAGTGGAGCTGAGATAGAAGCTAGCGGTGAAAGTTTGAAGGAGTTTAGCAAATTGCAGAAAATAGTAAGTTCAAGCTTCTCTTACCTTGGTTATAATTTGCAAGACAAAATGCTTGTAAAGAAGGAAACTAGTGCTAAAGAATTAAATGAAGACCACAATGAGAAATTAATTCAGAAGATGTTTTTAGAAATATTTCATGGTTCCTCTTTGGTGGTCAGATGGCTTTATTTTATGAATTTAAAGATTGTAGAGATGTTAATCTTCCATTGCATGGTAGATCTTTGTTTTGGTATTTTTATGCCAAAAAAGATAGAAAGGAACCTAGGAAAAATTCATGGAAACCAGACCTAGAAAAAATTGTGGTCCCAAAAGTGTTTGTAGGCACAAAGATTATAGATATTATAGCCAATTACTATGAACTAGCTACCATGACTATGAGGAAAATGGACGGTATGCCATTACTAGTCATCACAAAATATTGTATTGAAGTGTGATTCAAACTAAGCACCCAAGCCTTTACAAAAATCAATAGGAAACATTTTAAGAATGGATATCAAAAAATAATGAAATTTGGAAAATACAAGGAAATTGCACATTTTATCTATAGAGGCCATAATAACAAAATGATGTATGTTGATCATATGGATGATCATCTTGTTGAATATTTTATGGGTTTTTTCAAGTATACTTTTTAATCTTGGTTTCATGTATTTGGAGAAGATGAGAAATAAAAAATTCCACTTGATTACATGTACATGTATATGAAGTTTCAAAACCCTCATACCTATCTAGAATTAAACTTTTCTAGTTGTTGGTGGATAAAATTATTGGTTGACTTCCTATGAGCTTTCCTACTAGATGCTCAAAAACTCAACATAATTTTGGTCAATGAAGAAGGTTAAATCTTTACTTGTTCAACCTCCACACTTTAGGCTCTACAGGACCTAGGTGGTTGTACTTTAACTTGTAATGGAATAAAGATTGTGATTGTTGACTTAATGATACTCTTGAGTTGGCAATAATGGCTCTCAAGGAGAAATCTATTATTATAAGGAAAAATTCTTTAGGAATGCTTTTAAGTAATGACTGGAAATATGAATTAGAATGGATGAATGATATGTAAATGATTAAGGTAAAGATCCACACCAACATGCAATTGTATATCAACTCAAATAAATCAACATACTAGTCCCTTTATCCAATTTGGAAAAATGGAGTCAACCTTGCACATACTTATCATTAGACTCTTATGGAGATGGATGAGCACACCATCAACTACTGGACATAAAAATTATTACATAAAACCCAAGTCTAAATGAATTTAACCCCAAATAAAGGAGACCAATTAGAAAGATATCACAATGCACTATGCAAATATATCATAATCAAAAGTATTCATGAAGTTTGATGTATCTAATAGTAGTTCTAGATCCAAGAGGACAATATAGTATGCAAGTATTGAAAACCCCACTAACCAAATTGAGACATAAAAAAACATCTTTTATTGATTCAAAAAAGGAAGTACAATTGAGTCTTGTTCAAGTTGCATTATATATCACACTGCTATAAACATCCATCGACTATTTGTAATGTTAAGTATCTTTTGCTATGTAAGTATATCTAATGCGAATGATCCTGGTATCCTTTATAGAAAATGAAAGGATTCAAATAAGCTTCAAATCATCATAGAATTTCCCAACTTATAACTAAATGCAACTGAAAACTTATTTATTACAATGCAAAGCTCCAAATAGAATAATTAATCTAGAAGCTCATCTTTGTTGAACAATCACATCCCTTAGGTTTGAAAGAGTAATAAAGTCTTCAATAATCAGATATGGAAAGTTTCCTTAATCTCCTTGATTTCATTTGAGAAATATTCTTGATCTCCTAATTAATGCTTGATAAATAATTCCTCCATAGAAAATAAATAAACAAGGCACTTTATATTATAAATCAAATCAAATGCATTACCTTTTTTCATTAATGATTTGTATTATTCTCTACATAAAACCCTTGTCAAAGAATTTAATGGGTGGAAAAATATTTAATTGAACCCTAAACATCATTAGGGAAGTTTTTGTACAAAAATAAGATTGGGAAATTCAAGATTTATTCTAATGTATATAGAGCTATTTAGAAAGTATTAGATTCCCAAAAATATTTTGTTATAAGCCTTTTATAACTTCCCTAATTACAAATGAATATATATATATATATATATATCACAAAGATAAGAAAATAAATAGAAAATAAAATGTCTTTGAAATAATTACCTTTGCAAAGAAAATACTTTCACATTCTAGCAATTAACTTATCACATGTCTTTCAATTTGGGGAAGATTATTAGGGCTTATCTCTCAAAGGAAAATGTTAAAATATTTGTATAAAAGATTGATCATAAAGCCTGTTGCATACATTTGAACATTTGAAGATTTATTTAAATGAGATAATACTTTACCTTCTATAAAATTAAAATTAAATTTGAAGACCCTTTCAAAATATCACTTATATTTTTAATATTTCTTTTGAAAAACATATCTTCCATCATAAAGATTAAGATTATAAATATTTCAAGGTATTCAATATTTTAAATATCTCATCATATAAAGATAAAAATAATGATGTAAAAATAATATCAAAATTGGAAAAATGTTTACCTCTCTTACCTTCTGCAAAATATCACTTTTTGAGTTTTCAAAAGTCTCCGAACATATACTCTCCAATTTTGCAAATTTATCTTTACATGCTCTCCCATTTCACAAATTTGGAAATCCCTTTTTATATGCTCTTCGATTTCATGATTTCAATAATTTCCTTTTACAGGCTTTCTGATTTCGCGATTTTGGAAATCTCTTTTTGACTAGCTCAAAGAAATAGATATTTTTAGAAATAGAGATATTTCTCCACTATGATTATGTGTCCACATGAGATATATTTCTGTTGTCATGACAATGTTGTACTCTATTTTTTGGATCCAAATTTCACCATAAATTAACTCCTAACTCTTGCAAAACCATTCTTAAAAGACTAACCATTGCTAAGCCATTTTAGAGTTTTTGAGTGTTTTTTAGCTTACTAGCTTCACAAAAATGCACAAAAACATGAAAAAATTGCTATCCAGTGATGAGAAAAGGTTTGTGAGACATTTGAGAACTATAAACCATCATTTACAGCTGAAAACATCTTAAATTTTTCCCAAGAAATAGAAAAATGTAATTCAACGTTCCAACAATGAATTATAAAATCTACTTTCCAACTATTGAATGCTCTCTTTATATATTCATGAGTTGATAAAACATAATTCCTACATATGAAAGAATCAATATTATATAATATCTAATTTTTTCTTTAAATTCTTTGTAGAAACTATAGAGCAATGGAGAAATTTTAATTTCTCATTACTTCATTTCAGGATAATTACATTACAAACAAACCCTAGAGCCTGGAGCCATGAAACTTTGTAAAAGTGTATGATAATTAGAATAAAAGATGAGGTTTATTTTAGATTCCAAATAGACCACCATTTTTAGGTACTTCCTTTGTAAAGTGGCCTACTAGAGCTAGTCACGAACATTGAAAATTTTAAATCAATGCATCAAACCAACTCTAATCTCTGTGAAAATGAAAATTGGAGACCAAGAAGTATTCTACCAAATGATTTACAAAGATTTCCTAAGTTTGATAGAGGCCACTAAAATTTCAAAAAATGTAGTGTTCCAACAGTGGCTCTTTATGGGGACATATGCTCCTTGTGAGCATAGTGAGATCCCAGTTATCTCTAGGGAAGAGAACTAGGCACCTACTTATGGTCTAATGCAGAATGAAATTGAGAGGCCCCTGGCCCCGCAAAAGTGAATATTATATTTTTCCTCTATCAAATATTTTTTTTGATCACATAATAATAATTGAAATCTAAAAACACCTTTAACATTAGTGATTAGAAAATTTTGTTCCATAATCCATTCTAAACACTTAGGGTTCCTCATTAACTTCTTACTTGTCCTTTGTGAAATAGAAAAATCATATTCATATTTGGAAGTTTGAAAATATATTTTTCTTTTCAAAAAAAATGATATGGTACTTTTCTTTTTGCATCTACTAAACTTGAAAAATAGAGGAATCAATGTTAAAAGCATTATAGAAGTTTTCATTTAACATTTTATTCAAAGGAATTTCTAAAAGATTTTTAGAAATACTTACCTCCATTTTTTGTTGATAACATAGACCTAGGTTGAGGATGCCATCAATTTGTAACCCTTCATGAATTCAACCTATTTGATCCTTATCTATTAATTCATAATAATTAATGCTTTTTTGAGCATATTTCATTGAGAATCATATGTTTCTTCATCAACAGGAGAAATGGTATGATCCCTTATAATTGCATCATGTATATGGGTTGCATGTGAGCCTATTTCAATCACACATTCTGAATCTCTCTTTATCTCGTATAATAGATGAAATGATACTTCTTTGTATCCTTTTGAAAATTGATCACTATTCAAGAATCAAAATCATAGCTAAATGTTTTAAGCACCTCTTGAGTATGCACTTTTCCTTTGATATGCTTATCTTGGTGAATTGAGAAAAAATAATAATAATTTTTGTGAACATATCTTTGATGTGCTTTATCTAATAAATCTGAAATTTCATTTGCACTGAGAGAATTGTTATGTTGATCATGATATTCAACAATATTCATTTCTCTACAAGTTCCATCTTGAATAAATTCATCTTCAACTTGTTCTAGACTATGTAAATCTAGAACTTGATTAGAGTTTTGATTCTCTTCTAAATCACCTTCATTATCTGCCTCCACTATTGTATCAAATAGATTCATCAAATCATGATCATCTAGGATTCTTAATTTTTAATTTGAATTCTATCTATGAATTCACTAAATGAGAGCTTCATATCTGGAGGTGTCTCATGATAGACATTTACCATCCTCATGAATAAATATGACGTGGATTCATCTACATGCCTTTCCAAATTGAAGAATACATCCAAGGGGGTGTAAAAGATTTTTCTTCCATGATGTATTGTTGATCCTCAACTTGCTCATTAGAAAAAAAATTTTGCATCATAGCCATTGTCAGAGTAAACATGAGGAAACCATCTTTTAAAATGTTTCAAAGAGGAAATGCTTGTAGTAGTTAGTGTCTCATATTCTTGTCTTACATAGTCCTTCAATATTCTAACAAAAAATTTCATCACATAATCTTCTATACAAACATCATAATCATCTATAAACTTATAAAATGCATCTAAATGCTTAAATTAGGAATGAGATTTGAAAGTGTTGAAAATAACTTATTAGGTTTAGAATCAAACCTACTGAGATCCAATGGCCTGATGCCATCTAGAATAAAACATTTTCTTTGGAATGGCTGATCCATTCGAGAAAATAAAAGATGTTCCTTTCTTTAAAAGGAAAACATATCATTTCTCTAAGTCTTCTTCCTTGGAAGAGTCACTTGTAAACTAAATAGAGGCGCCACCTCTTTCAAGGAAAAAATAGTTTTCTAGGTCTTTTGGGTTTTCCCTCAATCTAAGTCACACTTCAAACAAAATACTTCTACTTCTTCTCTGCCTCCAATCTTTAAAACTGAAAACTTTGGGTAACTGCACAATATGAATTGTGAGCAACAGTCCCCAAAAAAATTGTCAATCTATTTGTACACAAAATTGTTGGTTGACTTCCTACGATTTTTCCCACTTGATGCTTGGAAACTCAACACAATTTTGGTCAATGAAGAAAGTTAAATGTTTACTTGTTCAACCTCCACACTTTAGGCTTTTCAAGACCTAGGTGGTTGTACCTTAACTTGTAATGGAATAAAGATTGTGATTGTAGACTTAATGATACTCTTGAGTTGTAAATGGCTCTCAAGAAGAAATATAATATTATAAGGCAAAACATTTTTGGAATGCTTTTAAGTAATGATTAGAAATATGAATAAGAATGGATGAATGACATGCAATTGATTAAGGTAAAGACCCACACCAACATGAAATTGTATATCAACTCATATGAATCAATAGACTGGTCCCTTTATCCAATTTGGGCAAATGGAGTCAATCTTACATGTACTTATCATTAGAATCTTATGGAGATGGTACACCACACCATAAACTACAAGACAAAAAACTTAGTACGTGAAACCCAATTCTAAATGAGTTTAACCCCAACTAAAGGAGACCAATTAGATAGATACCATAATGCAGTGTGAAAATATATGATAATCAAAAGTATTCATGAAGTTTGATCTATGTAATAGTAGTTATGGATCTAAGAGGACAATATAGTATACAAGTATTCAAAACCCCACTAATCAAATTGAGATAGAAAAATCATATTTTATTAATTCAAAAAAGGAAGTACAATTGAGTCATGTTCAAGTTGCATTACCTAATCGCACTTCTATAAACTTCCATCCTATGTCTATAATTTTAAGTGTCTTTTGCTATGTAACGATATCTAATGTGATCCTAGTATCCTTTATAGAATGAAATGATGCAAAAAAGATTCAAATCATCACAAGGTTTCCTAACTTATAAATAAATGCAATTGAACACCTATTTATTACAATGCAAAGCTTCAAATAGAATAATTAATATAGAATTTCATCTTTGTTGAACAATCATGTCCCTTGGGTTTGAAAGAGTAATAAAGTCTTAAATAATTAGATATGGAAAGTTTCCTTAATCTCCTTGATTTCATTCAAGAAGTATTCTTGATCTCCTAATTAATACTTGATAAATAATTCATGCATAGAAAATAAATAAATAAGGCACTTTATATTATAAATCAAATCAAATGCATTACCTTTTGTGTCATTAATGATGTGTATTATTCTCTGCATTAAAACCTTGTCAGAGAATTTCATGGTTGGGGAAATATTTAATTGAACCCTAAACATCATTAGGAAAGCATTTGTACAAAATAAGATTGGGAAATACAAGATTTATTCTAATGTATATAGAGATTTTTAGAAAATATTAGATTCCCAAAAATAATTTGTTAGAAGGCTTTTATAACTTACCTAATTACAAATGAATATATATTTAAAATATATCACAAAGGTAAGAAATCAAATTAAAAATTAAAAAATGCTTACCTTTACATACCTTATAGAAGTCTTTGAAATAGTTACCTTTGCAAAGTAAACACTTTCATATCCTAGCAATTTACTTAACATTCTTTCAATTTGGCCAAGATTATTAGGGCTCATTTCTCAGAGGAATATGTTAAAATATTTGTATAAAAGATTAAGCATGAAGCCTATTGCATCACATTTAATCATTTGAAGATTTATTTCAATGAAATAATACTTTAACTTCTATAAAATTAAAATTTGAAGGTACTTTCAAAATATCACTTGTATTTTTAATATTTATTTTGAAAAACATATCTTCCATCATAAAATTTAAGATTATAAATATTTTAAGGCATTTTATATTTTAAATATCTCATCATATAAAGATAAAAATAATTATGTAAAAATAGT
Organism: Cupressus sempervirens; assembly: GCA_028749045.1. Taxonomy (NCBI): domain Eukaryota; kingdom Viridiplantae; phylum Streptophyta; class Pinopsida; order Cupressales; family Cupressaceae; genus Cupressus; species Cupressus sempervirens. Next base: position 650,622,341 of record CM053789.1, on the reverse strand, counting down.
ATCAAAATTGGAAAAATATTTACCTCTCTCTTACCTTCTACAAAACATTGGTTCTCAAGTTTTCAAAAGTCACCCTACATATACTATCTAATTTCGTGATTTCAAGAATTTATTTTTACATGCTCTCTCATTTTGCGACTTTAGAAATCTCTTTTTATATGTTCTCTGATTTCATGATTCAGAAATCTCTTTTTACATGCTCTCTAATTTTGCGATTTTGGAAATCTCTTTTTACATGCTCTCTAATTTTGTGATTTTGGAAATCTCCTTTTTACTAGCTAGAGAAATATATATTTTCAAAAATAGAGATATTTCTCCACTATGATTGAGTGTATGCATAAGATATATTTTTCTTGTTACAACAATGTTGTACTCTATTTTTTGGACCCAAATCTCATCATAAAGTAACTCCCAACTCTTGTAAAACCATTTTTAAAACTCCAAACATATCTGAGCAATTTTAAAGTTTTCTGAGTGTTTTTTAGCTTACTAGCTTCACAAAAATGCTCAAAAACATGAAAAACTTGCTATCAAATGATGAGAAAAGGTTTGGGAGCCATTTGAGAACTATAAACCCTCATTTATAGCTAAGAATCATGTTCAATTTTTTCCCAAAAAGAGAAAACTGGAGCCATGAAACTTTTCAAAAGTTTATGCTAATTAGAATAAAACATGAGTTTTATTTTAGATTTTGAATAACCCACCAATTTTAGGTACTTCCTTCGTAAACTGGCTTGCTGGAGCTAGTCACGAATAATGAAAATTTTAAATCAATACATCAAACTAGCTTTGATCTCTATGAAAATGAAACTGGAGACCAAGAAGTATTCTACCATACGATTTGCAAAGATTTCCTGAGTTTGATAGAGGACACTAAAATTTGACAAAATTTTAGTGTTCCAACACTAGTGATATTGATAAAACCCTTCACTATCAATTGGTCATATGGAAGACTGCTAAGTATTTCAAGAATTATTATTTTCTCTACTACTTAATTATCTATCAAAACATCAACTAGTTTAGGAATTCTATGAATCTGGCTACAATTGATGAGGAAGGTAACCAACAACCCACCCATCTCTATTGTCCATGTTGGGATATGTAATGCCCCGCCAATGGGATCCAAAGAATTAACCTAGAATTTCACTAAGTTTGGTAGAAATTTTTTTTTGTTAACATGAAAGTAATACCACATATAACTTATGCACAATAACAGAAGCAATAGCAATGTCCATCTGAAAGTAAACATAACATACATAATAGATTACATTCTTTAAGATCTCTTAACGTTGGATTACATCCAAGTCAACTAACATTAATGAATCCATCAAGTACAAAATCCACATGAAATAATAATGATAAGTCCAATGTTTATACATTACATTTCAAATGCTCAATCATCCACTGTACATGTCACAAGGTATGAAAAGCTCAAAAGAATATACATATGTAGAATAAGGTACATCATCTTATTCTAATCCATGATACATCAAAGTAAAGATAATCACATGATACACATGATACATCATCACAGAAGATATATACATCTATCATAAAGATCAAACATAATAAACTAAGTGCATGGTCCCTCCCAACCGTTAATAGCATCATTAGACCATCGTGGGCCCTAGCTATCCCTCCATGCGTAACACTCCAAAACCATCGAAGAGATCATCAGTATTAACATATTAGGAATGTCACTCCTAACATATACTATATCATATGCAGAAAGTAATCTAACTTGCAAATAAAAGCATAAGATAGCATCATCTAACATATGCTAATCATCAATGAAAGGATACATATCCACCATCACGAAGGATGCATTAGCCACGATGTCTCAATGAATCTCAAATGATAAGAGTGGAAAAACACTACCACTCGACCGCGTGGTACCTAAGTGGTCCACTCCCACCATGCTGAGGAGATAATCTCAAGTCCCAAACAGGCTATCTAAAACCACATAGCATAAATCTCTATAAGTTCGAGAATCCTTAAAGTATACTAACTCAAAGGTTCCAGACACAAAATCTAACATCTAATCCCAGAGGCACACAATGACATGTAGGAACCTACTATGCAAGCAGGAAAGTGTCATCACATTTATCACATACAAGTTACCCTAGCAGTTAGCTAAACTCCACGGGTCCATACTGATCTCATGCGGCCACTAGTATCCTCTCATACTGACGAGGCATACTATGGAATGCAAGGTCGCAACCATGTGTTCTCACTACTCCCATCCTAGCCTGTACAAGCACTCAAGGCATGGGCGAGAACCAAAACACTTATCTTTTTAGGTTCATTTAGTTAGTATTAGGTGTGAATGATATCACTTATTAATTCAACTTACAATGAGTTACCCTGGCAACCTTTTAGGGCCTCGACCCCCATTGCAAGCCACTTCCCGACACTACATGCAGATATCCTACCCTAAGCTCATGGAATCATAAATCTCAAAATCACAAAAGATAATCCATAATAAAATCATCAAATATGCATAAAAGCATCAAATCTCCATGAGCAAGCATCCATAGAAAATCATGATCACAATCAGCTCTCTATTGGCAACTGAAGTATCACTGATAATCAAAAGTATCCATTGGTTCTCAATAACCAAAATATATCTCAATCGTACTGATCGAAGACTCCAAAATGGTTGAGTCAAGCATGTCACAACATGACATCATCAAAAATAAATCTACATTACAGTCCCATCATGGCGACTAGAAAATAACCAAGGATAAATGATCGATGACCAAAATGGTTAAGTCAAGTGTCTCATACATAAGAATCTCAACTATAGCAATCAGTAATTACAACCAATACATAGATCATTCCATCACATAACCATGGTTGGGTTTATAAAGATCAAGATTAAACATCATCATGACATCACAATCACATAACCCCCAAACCTCTGGTAGACGTCCTATAACTGGTCAACACTAGTCAACCCAAAACCCAAAACAATAGCATAAAGAATACACAATGCCAACACATGTTTTGGTTTTGCTAAATTTACAAACTTGAATTTAAATGTAAAGGTCTTACTTTACGTTTTCCAATTTAAATATCAAGTGGAGAAATTTCACGTTTTACCTAACCCATGTATTGTATTGACAAATAAAAGTTTCTCCCCAAAAATCGTTAGACTCAATTTTCTAAATGTTCTAAATGTCTTTTGTATACACATTTTGATGATAATGACCCCAATCATTTTCAAAATAATAATTGAAATTCTTTTCATATTCATCTTTCCAAATTAAAAGATTAAATTGATCCTATATTGCTCAACATTATAAAATAATTTGTTATTGAAGAATTACTCTTTAAATTCCAGTCATCTATCAATATATTAATTATTTATTATTAATAATGTATATACATACATATATATATATATATACATATACATATACATATACATATACATATACATATATATATACATATATATATATATATATATATATACATATACATATACATATACATATATATATAAATACATATACATATATAATTATCAATTTATAAAACGTATCATAAAAAAAAAATCAAATTAATAAAACATTTGACAACACACGATGAGTTTAATAACCGTCGGTTAAAAACAACATATATATATGTGTCTTGCAGATCACAGAGTATGTTGCAGTCGCAGGTACACTGCAGACTGCAAGTACTCTGTGGTACCGCAGTCCACATAGGCATTGCTATCGGTGGGGGTGGGGAAATAAGTCCCTCCCGCCCATTCCAAATTTACTTATTATTATTTTTTATTGCATTTTTTTTTAAAATGCTTCCCTCCAATGTAAACTGCGATGCATTTTTTTTAACATTCGCTCGCTGCGAAATATATGTCATTCGACTTTTAATTAAATATATATGTATATATACATATGTATGTATATATATAAGTATATATGTATATATATATGTGTGTGTGTGTATATATATACATATACAAAGTTTAATCAAATATCACAACATATAGACACACACACACACACATATATATAATTGTATATATATATATATATATATATATATATATTCAGATTTAAAAATATAAACATATATATACACAATATATAAATTCCAATTCTCAGAATTTTCCTATAAACTTTTGATCTCAAAATTTACTCAATAGTTTATCTAATGGCTTGGCTACAATTTAATCCCTAGCCCCGTATTTTTTTTTTTTTTAGATCTATGCATATAAGATTCTCAAATAAATTTAACTACCCATATTGAGAATGCATACAATAAAAATAGGAAAATCCTCAGAAGACATATGGAAGACACGAAGAAGACAGGGAAAAGCAAGATGTGGAAATAGCATAAGTAAAATCACAAGAATCTACCCGAATTCTGATGCTAATTCGCTCTTCCTTAGAAAACCCGCAAAGCAAGCTCCTCCCTTCTTAAGAGTTCCCGAGTCCTCCAATGCTCCAAATGCTCTCAATGCTATCTCTAAGCTTCTAGGAATGCCTGAATATAAAGAGCTCTTAGGAAACATCTAGAATGCTTCTAGAAACAGCTAGAAGGTGTCACCAAGTAAGCATGGGTCTTTTCCAACCTTCTAGATGAGTCATAGGGTTGTAGACACCATGTGCTTGATTGATGCACTAACCCCTGTGTTGTTGACATATGAGAAATAGAAAGGTGCGTTAATTCCCATGCAAGCTTATAACTTCAATTTACTTTTTATATAATTTCTATTTAAATATTTATAACTTTCATTTTAATTTTGTATAACTTTTATTATTATTAATTATTTATTACTTTATTATTATTTTATTATTATTATTAATTTTAATTTCTAATTTTCTTTTATTTAATTCATTTTTCCTCAACTAATTCTCATTTAATTAATTATAATCAAAATATCAAATATCATGATATTTTATATTAATTTTCTCAAATAATGAATTAATTAAATCTATTTATTAAGACTTAATTAATAAAAAATTCACCATAGACCTCCAAGATAAAATATGAAAACCCATCATAGAGAAATTCACAAAAAATTAGTCTAAAGGGTTAAAAATCACAAATTATGTCATTCGACACATTCGGTGGGTAAAATATCTAGATACTTGTCCTACCTCACTAGGACAATTGGCTTAAGGGTTTGGGATTTGGACTTGAGAATTTATCTCCCTTCTCTTATCATTGAGATAGTATAATAGGGTACGCTCATCCTGGCAATTCATGGAAGTCGATACCCGGTACCTGCAACCTGCAAAAAAACCATGCATGTTCATACAATATATATAATACTAAGCTAAATAGACAATGGCAAGAAGTGGTGCATCATGTAGATCTCAACTAAGCAGGTGACTACGACTCCTTTCCTTAACCACATCAAAAATGCGATACAATAAGAAAAACATGCACACCATACACATGCAAGTATGGGGTAAGTATCCATAATAAAACACATGAGATAGTAAACCATCTAACTAATCATCAACAATAACTAAAAGAAATGTAATGATCATCATGCATACATGAAATGTAAAGTCTAAATGATCTCATCATATAACCACTGAATCCATAACATAATGTCTCATAGTCTCAAAACTATACCACTAATCCATCAACATAAAACTAGTCTAACATAGTCTGATAATAATAGCAACAATATGTCTAGAAAAGATGTGAATGAGGGTAGGCACTACAGGATACACATGCAAGGGATGGTGATTTTATAGTATTTAGAGATTTATTTGTATAGTGGATAGTAATGATGCCTGGAGGTAATATCACAAGGCTGCCATGACCAATCAAGGACATACTAAGACCTAAAGAGCATGTAGATGGTAAAGGTTATGAGTTTAACTTCGAAGATTTGATTTTCAAACCAAAGTAGTCATTAATGAGATTTTATGGGTACAAGCAACCACCTCATAGGCTCCCTTTGTTTTTCCCTACGGGATTAGGTTTCATAGAATTCATATGGTAGTTACTATGGGTTGAGAAAGAAATTGTTCTACCAAGAAAAAAATGTAATATGAGGCCCCATTTTATAAAATTTGATGGTTATATAGTTGGATATAACATGATTCAGGAAGTTCAAGATTACATCATGAACAAGTATTGTCTGATTGATGATAAAGGTAGAGATTATGATCTTGAGGGGCACATTATGACCATAAAGGAAAGATATCTACATTAGCTGAATGTGGAAGATGATATTATTAGAAAATATGATGACTTACAAAAGACATGCCAAAGGTTGAAAAAGTGGAATGTTTTGTCTAAAATAGAAGGTCAAATATTAAGTAAGAGTTTTCCTTGATTTCATCTTGAGGAAGATATGGAAACTCTTAGGATTGAAAAATGTATCAAAGACTTTGAAATTTTGTATCAAGAATATATTAGGCAAGAAAAGGGTAAAAAAGTTGAGCAAGCACCTCCCCCACCTCCTTAAGCCAAGAACAGAAGGTGGACCATAATAGGATCAATTCCTAGCTCCTTTGCCCCCTATGCCTCAATAGGAAGAGGGAACTAGTACCCCTTTGGTGTCATATAAAGATTCAGATGATGAGGAGTCAACAAAAATTGTTAGTATTATGAAATGCATGAACAAAAACAAAAATATTGAATCATTACAGCCACCTCCAAAGTTTTATGAGGAGAAGCATGGCTACTATCCTCAGACTATGGTATATGGTGACCCAATTGATACACAGGATGAGAGGTAGGCCATTTCCCTTAGGTTCATTAAACAAGAGAACTTTATCCAAACACAAGAATTCAAAGAATTTTGGATAAGATATAAAATAATGGATATTGAAGAAAGAAAAAAAAAAGGCTTGAAGGTGTTGATGAGCCTCAACATGCCTCAATTGTTTAGAAAATGATGGATGAACTACATTTGGATTATATTTTATGCACTAAAGAAGAGACAAGGGAAATGGTAAGGAAGAGTGACATCTTGATACTTCTAGTTTAAGATTAATGAAATTGTTTCAATTAGATCAAGTTAGGAAGCAAGAGGACTCAACCTTTGTATCAAAGTTAGAATCACTTGAAAAAGTTGGAGGGATAGGGTATGATCTCAAGATAGAATACCTTACTACTTGGGTTACATCCAAAGGAAATAAACCTAGGATGATTGATATATCTAAGGGAGAAGAACGGATGACCCTGGTGCAAACTATAGATATCATGGACCCTATCCTTGTTGCAACAAGGTTGACACATGAATCCTTGCTTAATCAAGGTCAGATCAAACATATGTTGGAACTAATCAAATAATTACAAAGAAAATAAATTGAAATGAATTCAATAATTAAAAAAATGTATGTAAAGACAAGAAGATTGGAGAAGGAGTTAACAAAGTTAAAATTTGCAGAAATAACTCAGGCACTTGTGGCTCATAAGACTCTAGTTTTTGATATTGAAGAACGCCAGAACAGAGAAATGACCCGAGATGTTGATCATAAGTAATGTGTTTTTAAGACATCAGAGGATATTCTTTACTAAAGGTTAAATCTTATTTTGGCCAAATATGATGAGGTGTTTGAAGGGTTTAATAATATTTGCAATATGTTAGATTTCTTTACTAAAGGGGAATACATACTTTCTAAGATAGAGAGGAAATGGGGTCACTCCAGGTATGAATTATATAAACTCTTTGTGTTTAATAAAAGAGATCTAGATGCACCTACATAGATAAAGGTCACCATTTATTTCATTGATATTCTTACAAGGAAAATGAATTATATAAGTCAAGATCATAAAAAGATGGAAGAAAAATTAAAACCAATTGCCTTTGCCGATCATCCATGTTTTCCTTCCATTAGAAATTTAGAGAGTAAAATCAAATATTTGGAGGATTGGAGACATGAGTTTTTAGTGTTACCCTAGGAATTGGTAACCATGTTCAAGGAACAAAATTTCCGAATAGATTCATTCTACAGGCTTCTGAACAAAGTGATTATTATGGAAACAAAATTTGCAAAGTCTATAATAGAAGTTAAAATTGCTAAAGGGAAGAAGTGGGTTTATTTGCAAGCCTTTTCTCCAACAATTTCAAAGTTTGTATGGCCTACACATGCTCAAATTGCCAAATTGATTGAGGTTTACATGAAATTCCTTGAAGATGTCATGATTGTTGATGATGAAGAAGTTAAAGAAGTTTGACATAACGTTCAATTATTATTTTGTTATGATTTTAGTTATTGGTTAGTTATATTTATGGAGGGGTCTGAAGATATGTTGCACCTTTTCATTTTTATGAGAAGAGATACCAAGACCCCTATTTAAGAATCAAAAGTTTTAAGACAAAGATGATTCCTTTACATCTATTATGGTGTATTATTTTCTTATTGCTCATGTTATTCATTGTCCCTTTGGATTATACTATTCTTTTAATGGATTAGAATAATGCATGAACTTGATGATCAAATATTTTCATACCATGTTATGGTATATGTCTAATTGGTCTCCTTTGATTTTAAACTCATTTTGACTAGGGATTGCATTTATATCTTCTCTACCCAATGGTTGATAGGGTGCACACTATTGCTTGAGGTTTGATAATAAGATTCTATGGAGGTTGAATCTATTCTACCCAATTGGATTGAGGATTGGTCTTTGCATACTTCTTGTAAGTTGATACATACAGTTGTAGATCGATTAAGTTCTATCTACAAGTATTGCATAGGTTCATTTTAAATTATATTTACACTCAAAGAATTCATACATTTGATTTCTCCTTGAGAAAAAACTTTCCCACTCAAGAGTATCAATTATAAAGTCTGCATTATTAATCTCTAAACTTGTCTTAAGAAACATAAATATAGGTACATCCACCTAGGTTTTGTAGAGCCTAAAGTGTGGAGATGGAAAATTTGTGATTCAATCTTCTTCATTGGCCAAGATTGTGTTGAGATTCCTTACATTGAGCAAGCAAGGCTTGTAGGAATTCACCCAACAATTTTGAGAACCAACAAACCTGTCACCCATGTTAGCTTTCTGGAGACTTTGTAATTATTTTTTCTAACTTTACAAATTTGGCCTAAAATAGAGCTTCTACCATTGATCACCTATCATCCAAAAATTATGTGTGAATGTTTTTATTTTAATCTATTCACTCACAAGTATTATAGTTTTAATAAAGTTTTTTTAAAAATTAATCTTCATTAATAGTTTTATTTTCCTTGAAAGAGTAATGTCTAAGGTAACACATTTCATTGAAGAATTCACAAATTCCTTGATTCCACTAATTATAAAAATGAAAATGGTTCGCTCAGGTATTTTCCCTGAAACTTAAAGAAACTTCATGAACATGCAACATATTAGTAAATATCTAAACATTAATAAATATTTAGACATTAATAAATATGATAACTCATTAATTAAAAATATGATGAAGGATAGTTTGATACAAGTATGTAGCCAAAATTTATTGAAGGTAAGTAATAAGTTACCTTGTAATAACACACATCCATGGTGTAAGAGAATATTAACCCGTAATAAGCATGATTATTCTCAGTGTTGGGATGTTGTCACCTTAGAAAAAAGATTAGGTAATAATGAGGAGGTTTCATCAAGTCACAAGAGCATTCCATTCATAATAATTAGGAGGTTTGATCAAGGAAACAAAGGACAATAACACAAGGATTTAAGATTTATAAAGATGAATGTGTGGAAATTATCAATAGTTTTGGAAAGTAGATCATGAAAGAAGAACATGAATTGGAGATATGATGTGACAAGATCTAATAGAATGTATAGGAAAATTTAGACAACTAGAATTTTTTTATAAAGAAAGTATCACTACCAAAACAACAAAGTAAGGATCAGTGCCAAAAATAGGTAAACATATTACAGCCATCCTCTATGAAATTCTATTAGAGAGATGAATACCTCGATCTATCCTGAGTCCTATAGCAGAATGGTGGTGTTTATAGGACACTTCATAGATAAGATGACCAATAATTCTCAATATGAAGCACCCCTTGTGTTGTATTCCCCAAAGGAGGTTCTAGGAAAGAAGTACCTTAATATTTACCATATGTATCAATTTAATATAGAGCTTGGTTGCATGTTTCTAGCCTTTGTATTTACCAAGGGCATTTCCAAGAGAGAGGAAAAAAATATGCCAATGAGTATTAAAGCACAAATATCTAGGGGAGATTGATGCAATTCTAGACAATATAGTTGTAGATAATATGATGTCAAGATCTAAGTAGTTATACCTCATCCTAGTGAGGGGTTTCCATAGCATGGTCCATAGGTTCCCACTTGTTGTCTCTATCTACATTGAGGAGAATTATAATAAGATAAGCCACATCAGTAGGAAGCTTCACTTTCTACAAGGTATTCCATCCCTCATTCAAACTATGAGTGAATGGTTCTAAGGGCACAAATTATGGGATGGATTGTAAACTCTTTATGTGGATGACTTGTCCCTTAAATGACTAAACTTTCCATCCTTTCTAGAATGTGGCAAGGATTGGTGTATAGACAATAAAAGGGATGAGGAAGAGATGCCTCTTAGTTTGACATGTGCAAAGTGCAAAGGGGATTATGTGGTTAAGGTGAGAGATGTATATGTGAAGAAGTCAAAGTAGAAAGTAGAGGACAAGCAAGTTCATCTTAGCCTAGTAAAATGTATGTTTTTGGAAGCTTCAAGGACCATGACCTAAATAGAGAGTTAGGTTCCTCTAAAGGTTGAGTTCTTTGATCGCACTTTGAGGGCTATCGTCTATATGTATTCTTTGTGCTATGTCTATTTTCAATGGTGGTTCTTGGTGGTTTTTATGGTGATTCTCGGTAGCTTTTTATATTAATGGCCCATGTATATCAGACATCCATCTTAGTTTTTAGTTTTTGTACTTTTTGATATATTTCTGAGTAGATATGGAAGTCTATTACAAAGGCATATGCCTTGTAAGATGGGTTTTTGTCTATTGTGCCAACATGTAGGACATTGTTGTGGAAATTTTTATAATTTTATAATTACTTCATTGAACTTAATCTAAATGGATTTGGCCCTATCTAGCAATACATTTACCTAAATGAAGCATTCTAACACTAGCCAATGCACATTTTTGTACGTGTTGTTAGTTCCAAAAATGGTTTTATTCTCTCTAAAGGTACTAGTATATTTCATAATAAATTATTTTGATACTTTTTGTTATGGCCAACATAGAATAATATTTATTGGTGTGGTAAATTCTATTTTATCGACAAAAACATATTTATCAATTAAAATTTCGCATTTTTTATTCAAAGATGATCATACAAGAGAGTATCTAAGTTAAAAGCTCTAAATTAAGTTGAAGTCATTGGTTCCTAACTTGACAAGGTTTACACATATAAAATGATACCAATCTATCCATGTAAGAGCCTAAGAAGTATCTAACTTCTATGAATAACACTCAAATAGACCTGGACTAACTAATAAGGCACTAGATTTGTAAATCCTTCTTCACTTTTAGACCTACAAAAACAAGGCAGCTATACCTATGACCTTTCCTCAAAATTTTTGCAAATGGTTAGTATTTTTTTAAGGTCATTTATAGATTACATCTCACCAATTCCTCTACACAAGCTAAGAGATGGTAGAAACTAACTACCCATTAAACATTGATCAAAAGTGGAGTATGAGATTATTTAATCACTTTCTTCAATTCCAAAACATCAAACAATGGAGATTATGTCATTTTAAGAGTTTTTTATGTTAAATATGACAAGAGTGATAAAATGAAACCTAACTAGATGAGTGCTTTATCCATAGGGTCATAGAGTCATCTAAATCCTTAATATTGTACTACACTTAACAAGAATAGCTCAAAGCCCTAATAATTTATTTCTTTTCAATAAGTACACCAACAACTTTATATTTTATCCTAGATCAAATCATGTGACAATATGTTATGCATCTGTATTTAGAATTCAATGATTTTAATTGATTCATTTAATTAAAACGTGAAACAAATACATACACCATAACAGTGTAATTAAATAATTAAAAACATGTTCTAATCATATCAAAATACATAAGATATGTACTAGGAGAGGACTAAGATTAAAAAAAGTTTCTTTTTCATTGTCTATTAATAGAAGTTATTTATAGTACAAAGTATTTTAGACCAAAAGGGCTCAAAATCTCCAAAGAAAGACTTTGTTACTCATTAGTAACATTTCTATTCTATTATTTTCAGTATTTCATTAGAATAGATATCAAATGTCTACATTGATCTAATAGACTTCAAGAAGAACTAATTTGACATATCAATATTTAGACTCTCATTTCTCATCTTGAATGCCCTTTTATAGAAATGAGGGTTGCAACAAGATACATACCAGAAGATGGACACAGATAAAAAAATTACAACAATATTTAAAAAAATACTCTAACATGAAAGGAATTTTAGCTTCTCATTAGAAAATGTCTTGTACTTTCTTGATCACTTTCCTTTTGATGTAGACTTGGTGGTGGATTTGTAACTACCTACCTAAGCTACAACAGCTAGTGGTATCCATTTTTTAAATGACTTAATGCTGAAAAAACTATTACTCTAACAAAATGCATCCATCCTCAGCATACATATATACCCACTCACTATACTCATACTCTATTAGCCAATAAAAATACATCACTTCATTAGACATTTTTCTATAAGGAATGTACTTGATGATACACTAATTTACTTCCTTTTCAAAATTATCAAAGGATGGTCTAGTGACAATTATTTTGTCCATAAATTCCTCTAATATACTCTTATCAATGTCACCACATATTTTTTCTATAACATCCTCTAAATTTTTGTTGGCTTTATCCTTCCATGTCTATAGTAGTTTGATCTTTTCATTCTTGTCTGAAATAGAAGGTAGAATAGTCTCTTTCATCTTGTTGAAATTTATTTATAACTCCCTGATTCTACCTTTAATGTGATCAAGCAAAATTTGAAAATATTACAATGTTTTTGTAAATTTAAAAGTGGGTTATATCTTTAATGGCCTCTCTACGAGGTACTTTGATTCCAAATTAATCAATTTCATCTTATCAACTCTCTGGATTGACCATCATATAGTGACCTTACTTGTTTTTTCTTATCAAAATTATGAATAGCTTTAAAAAGAAATGTATATAAAGCATGAATACCTCCCAACTTCTCATCAACCTCCATATTTATATGGTAGAAAACTAATTGTACCATACCCCTCTTTATCTTCTTGAATTCTTCCTTGTCCCTCAAAATAACCTTTCTAATTCATCAATCATTTGATATATTTGAGCTCTAGTAGCCTCAACTGAGAATTATTCTCCTTTTGGTAGTTTCCATTCAAATATAGGTATTTAAGTGGCCCTATCAATCATATTTGGAAAAAATTTAAGTTGTCTTTCTCCCTTGATTAATGTAGATGGAATGTTAGTACCTAATTGAAAGGCCCCTTCCAAATCCTCAAACCTTTGTTATAATAGTGCAAATTTTGTTTCCAATATTGTATATAACTTCAAAAAAAATTCATATTCATGGAAAAGTACTAGTTTCTTGATGAAATTTCCTCTTTTCCCCTTTCTTCTTTCTTTTTTGCATCAAGCTAGAACCTAGAAGACTCCATTTTCTATTTCATTTCTAGCACACCTTTTTTATATGCAACCCTCTAGAAAATCATACTACCCTTCAATCTTGGGTTGATATCAAATATATCAACCCTCTTCATTGCTGGTGTGAGGGACAAAATTTTAAGCATAGCATAATCCTTACTATAATATATGTCTTTTAGTTAGATCTCAACTTTCTCTTCCTCAATTCCATGTTATCTCATACCTTTTTTCACTACATAAAATTCCATAGCATTTGCAATATCCCACTCAGGTAGAATCAGGACAATAATCTCTTGCAAAATTATTCTTCCTTCTTTTGGTGCAAAAATGTGGAACTCCTGATGCATCTCTAATTGGAATTCATTAACAATTAATTTTTTAGATAAACTAGGATTATGTGCCTTTCTTTCTTCTAACATCCTTTGATACTCCTCAATGTTCTTTTTCTACATGAATTGTTAGAAGGAAGGAGTATAGGAAAATCCATCATTATTTAAGAATTGTGTACATGCCTTCATTCTAAAGCCCTGATGGACTTAGCCTTATATCTCTAATGATGTAAAATATCATAGGGGTACAACAAGAAGGAGATGAAGAACAACCTACAAATCTACCTTGAGATCAATAATGACATCCTCTTTGTTAGAGTCACTATCAGTAAACACTTGCAAAAGTGAATTACATTTATCATGCAATGCTCCACTAGGGAACCCAAAAGGATAAGACTAAAAGCTATTATTTATTGGATCATTTTTTTCTTCAAAAAATAGTTTTTCTTTCTTTGTTTACAAAACTATAAATGAAAGGGTCCTAATAGGTTTCCTAACATTGTCCTATAACACGTCTTAGTTTTCAAATTCAAGAGTTATTAGGTTCCACACATCAAACCTAATCAAAAAGTATTTCGTAGTTGTTAATGACTTAATTATTTCTCAATTAATTTCTCTTTAAACATTACATTTTCACTACTTAAGTTAAAACATCTATCACTTTGCATCTACTTATAGTTTCTTACTTTGTACATTATTCATCTCAATATTCATCTAAGATTTATTCTATCATTTTCTAATCTTAGATCTCAAGTAGAATATATTTTACATTCGGTTCTATTAATCTAAATAGTCATCCTTATAGGAGTTAGTATAAGAGACTAAAAATTTATATAGTCTATCATAAGCATTGAGTTTATCAATATGTTAGTGAAGAGATTGTCTTTTCCTAATATAACAATAATTCAATCTATGCCCAAGGCATGGAAAATCCAATAAAGTTCATAACAATTGGATAAATGTTGAGTTATTCATTTCCCTCTATTCCATAGGTGTAGCTCCCTTTCAAAAGATTTATTGATAAATCCACCAAAGATCAAAATCAACTAAATGTACACTTTTGCCAGAAAGTGCATAAGGAACACCCATGTACTCTTGGGTAATGACGTAATAACTTGCAAACTCAAGGATTTAATGAATGAAATGCTCATATTCTTTCCACAAATAAGTAGAATTTAACTAAGAAACTGAACTTTACAATGAATTCAAGCTAAAACTAGGAGAAAATAATGAGATTCTACAACAAGAAACAATAATAGATGTCATACATTCACCATAGCTCACAAAGTAACTATGATTGAACCACTATAAAAACTAAGTTTTATAGCATGGAAAAATGTGATAGATATATATTTGAAAAGACTTATTTAGCACTAAGTCATTTAAGAAAGCATTTCCAAACATATGACAATCTATCTATTGCTACTTCTAGATAATTAACATGAAATAGTACTAACTTTATTAGAGTATATTTTGGCTACTTAAAATCTAACCCCTAACTAGCTAAATGCTCTAGCATTTATAGTTCATTAGAAACCCAAAAAAGGCCTCCATTAAAGCCCAACCTTTCGGTTGAAAATAGTTACAAAAATGAGAAACAATTTTAAGAATAGCTTGAGAAATAAAACAAAAAATAATTGTTCCTAACTAAACACCATTGTTGCTATTCTCTCCATCTGCCATGGTCTGCTTCACCAGTTTCTAGCTCCTAAAGGCATTTGTGAACTCCTGCATTGCATGGGAATGAACATTCTTCAGGCTAAGTAACTTTGATCTACAAGCATCCTTTTTCCATTTTAGTTCCTTAACTCTTCAGCTTTTCCTTGGCATGAGATTCTTGTTGAGATATAACATTGATTCAATGTTTTCCAGGGTAGTGAAATACCTAGGGGTAGGTATGTCATTTTATTTGATTTCTATCACAAAATCATCGAAGTTTTTGATCAAGACCTTGAAGTCCATGTTACCATCTTCAAATTGCAAGAATCCAGTTGGGTTGACAACCTACATGTCCTTTAGGTGTTCTTTGTGCATTCCCACAATTTTAGCTTCCACTAATCGCATTTCTTCAATGGCTCCTCTATAAATTGATTCCTTCCATCCCATATTGCTCTTAAGAATAAAAAGCATACATGAGTCCACAGTTTTCATGAGATTTTCATTTAGAAACTCCAATACCCCATACTTCTTAAATTCATGAACTTGGAATACAATGGCTTGGTAGTGATTCTAGTCGACTTCCCAAACTGGCACGAGGGTTTAAATTTCACCCAACAACACTTCTCCCTCAACGAATGTCGTGGTAAAATCTAAAATGAATTTACTACCTTCCTTTACAATGGATGTCACCCATTCTTGTACTACATTTGAGAGTAGTTTACCCCTTTGCATCTATTTAACCAACTATTGGCTATCAAAGGAATTGGGATCAAAAGACTGTGGGGTCTAGACCAAGGAAGGGGTGCCTAAATTCATCAATGAATCTATATAAGCCACCATGGTGATTTCCAATGCCTTTAATTCCTTTTTCTCCTTGTTATCCCTCTTTGATTGAGTTAGCATATGGTTGACAGAGAATTTGAAGAAATGATTACCAGTGTCTCTAGTAATAGCCTCCAATTCCATAGTGGTGACCTTAAAGCCCTTAGAATCAATTTCTCTATATTCCTCTTTCTATTTGTATGTGGTCACTTTTGTCATTACCCTTCCAGTCACTAGATCCTTGATCAGTCATGCGTCACTCTTCATCTTTTTACTTTTAGAACCATGAGCCACATCCTTGGTGACAATATCCTTAACAAGCATAAACATAGGCTGTAGGGTTCACTTCTTGCTAATAGAACTAGATAGCCATGATGGTATAGTAGGAGTAGTAGTCATCCCCTAACTTCTTCTAGGAGGAGTCATAAACTTATGTTGATCCAACCTAGGAGCTTCCACCAACTACATGTTACCTCTTGATTGTCTAAGAAGCTGAGTTCTTCTCCCAAAACTTGACCTTGAGACATCATCTTCTCTTTTTGAATCTCCTGCTACATGAGTAACTCAAACTTAGTCTTCGACCTGGTTCTAGGGGTCATGCTTTGCTTAGGGGATTGTGTTCTTTTCTACTTATGGGGAGTTGAAGTACCACATGCAACATGAGACAAGATTGATATGTCAAAGGTCAATGTCTTAGAGAAAGAAACCTTCTTTGGAGATTTTCCAGCTTGTTTTTCATTGGCAACTTTGATATTTCTTCTTCTTAACCAATTATCCATGTGATTAAGGATAGATCTAGTTCTCAAATATATATCAACATCTTCCCCTTGGTTCTAATCTACCTCCAACTATTTTAGCTCACTCTCTTTTTCCCATTCCGGTTCAATAATATCCAAACCATCTTCAACTATTCCTTCCAACTGGAACTTCAATTTGAGAGAATTTATCTATGGGAGTGTTAGTCTTGATTGGTCTTTCTTTATCACTTCTTCTTCATTATTACAATCTTTCCATAAATCTTCTAGTTGTGGAACCATGGGTGATTGACCTTTTAGACCAAGTACTTTATCTGTGAGACCTTTGCTACCAAAATTTTTCCTTCCATGATAGGATCCAAGATTAAAACTAAGCAAGTTACTCCCAATGACTAAGGCATTAATCATGTTGTTGCAAGTCAAATGACCAAGCTTAATAGGGAAAAAAAATTCCCAGTTCTCTTGAGGTAGGTTATCTTTAATTACTGAAAATAATTGTCTACAAATTTCAGCTATGACGAAATAGTTTAGAGCATAACGAGGAAATTTATTGGTTCTTCCACAAACTCTCCTATTCTCAAGTATGTGAATTTAGGAAATTTGATAAAGTAGCTCCTATAAACTTGAACTAGCTTTTGGGCCTCTCAAGATAATCTAGGCATGGGTGCCTTTTTGAGGTTTAGGTGCACACTTTGTATCAGCACATCATGCATTTTCCTAAAATCCTCCAATACTCTATCCCTCTAGAGCAAAGGACAATATTGGTAGATAGTTACATCTTCACTCCAAGTTTCATGAGGGAGGGAAGTAATGTTACTGACATAGGCAATGTAATAGGTCAGGTAGGAAGACATGTAGAAATCCTCCCTAGATACCTTAGCATGTTTTAGCTAATTTCTCATTGAGTTGACTATCAATTCTACCCAATCCAATAGTTGTTCTCCCTTGAGAATGATTTCTACATAATGATACATCCACTCTTCAAAGAGAAAGACATTCAAAGAACCCTTAACCTAGTGCAGGAAGATAATTAGGTCATGAATATGGGGTTTCATATGGTCTTTGGTGATTATTGTGGGGAGTCTTGAACTGCCTTTATAATTTGTCTCTATCCATTTCCTAGCCAACATGTTATAGTATTTAACTAGGCTTTCTTGATACTTGAATAAAGACTAGGTGGAGCTAAAAGCGGCAAAAGTACATTCAGACAAACATAAGACTGATGAAATGGTCTCCCTAGAGAAGGATAACACTAGTTCTCAATCTTTATTTGAAATGCTATTAGTCCTCACATCATAGTGGTCAATACATAACTGGAGTAACTTAGGACTCAAAAGGGCAGGGGCAAAAGCCGTAGCTTTAATTAAACCACTTGTCAAAATTTCCATACAAACATAATTAACTTGGTCAGCTTGTTCCAGAAAATTTCCTTGCAATTTCTCAACCTTGAACATAAGATCCTCAAAATTCCACTTCTAGGACCCAACACTGATGATGAGACACTCACTTAGGGCCTCTACTATACTCACAAATCCAAAAATAAAATCATAGAAGAATTTAGGGCACAACAATCCTAGGGTCCTATACCCATAGTTTAAACACAACCCTAACTCACCATTAAGCATCACAATGCAATAAACACTAAAACAATCATAAGGAAAAAATAATATAAACATATGTATTTAAAATAATTTTCATTGGTGAATAAAAATATTATACATTACATAATAGTTTGACCTTCTTTTTCTATCTTAAAAACAAATTGGGAACATAAAAACCGAAGTAAGACATCAAACTAGTTAAATTCTCCTACATCAAGCATATATAATTCCACAACATGTAATCAAAACATGTAGTATTTACAAGAAAGAAAGGAGAAGAACACATGGAAGATATCATAATACAATATTCCATGTCTCTAGCTACCAACAACCCTCTTGTAGAAAATAATATATCTCCAATAATTGGTGGCTAAATACCATAGGAAAATAAATAGTAATTTTTTAGAAAAGAAAGTTAAACTTTTAAATAACTTTAGGAGTTGAAAGTACGATATAATACGTCATTAGAACATATAAATAGGTCTATATTTTTTATATAAATAATCAAATCAACAAATTTAATCAATATATCAAATCCTACAAAGATTCAATGCAAGTAGGAGAAGGAGACAAATAGAGGAAAATAAATCTAATTTGAGATGCATCATTTGAAACATCTCCACTTTCATAAATATCCATGGAAGAAGAAGAAATTGAGTAGTAAATCCCTCTCAACCCTTGAACAAATCCTCTCTCTCTCTCTCTCTCTCTCTCTCTCTCTCTCTCTCTCTCTCTCTCTCTCTCTCTCTCTCTCTCTCTCTCTCTCTCTCTCTCTCTCTCTCTCTCTCAGGAAAGAAACTTAAATACTTAAAGAATTGTACTCATAAACTCTCCCTCTCACATATCACTATTTTTTCTCTATAAAAAATTTCATGAAAAGTAAAGCAATATGTCCTCTACTTCTCAACCATCCTCCCCTTTCATATTTGCATTTTTCACCATAGATATTCTTGAAT